>CM040241.1:28922492-29103141 GCA_022545495.1 Chrysanthemum lavandulifolium | reverse complement strand
TGAAAAGTTGATGACATTTATACGAAAAGAGTACCGTAAAAGAGGTTACCAAGAGGTAATTTGTCTTTGCTTTGTGTATATAGTGTTTCAAAACTTGTTGATTTTTTTGAGTCAAAATGGTGCAGATTGACCCAAAACACCCTTTTTAGAATTTGACATATTTTATCATTGGTTTGGCAGGTCGGCACCCGAATATGTACAACATGCAACTCTGGGAACAATCAGGCCATGCTGCCAACTATAAGGAGAACATGTTTGTTTTCGATGTCGTTTGCTGCTATTACCATTAGTCATTCTGACTCATTCATGTTATATATCAAGACTTGAAGTCATAAGAATCTGATTTTGTGAAATGGTTACTTTTGGATAGTCAGTTTAGCGTTATATCCTTATACACAGTAATCCATTTTCGGTCACTCAGTATATATTACAATAGTTTTTCTTTGAAGGCCAATTTTATCTATTAGTCTTTTTAATAAATAGATTAACGTTAAGGATCTAATAATGTTACTATTAAATGAGAATATAACTTGTTGCATTGTTTTTCTATGCAGATAGAGAAGCAGGAGTTCGGTCTCAAGCCGATGAATTGCCCAGGTCATTGCTTGATCTTCGATAACAGAGTCCGTTCTTACCGAGGTCAGTCTTCTTATATAAAAATATCTTATTCTAAGGTTACATTTTTATTGATTTTAACATGTTTGTAACAAGTGATCGCAATCAATGTATTAACTAATTTTAAAACATTTAGAGATAGAAATAAAGCTATCGAAATTTAACATGTGTATTTTCATTCTGCAGAGCTTCCGCTTCGTTTAGCTGACTTTGGAGTGCTTCATCGCAATGAAGCTAGTGGTGCATTAACCGGTTTGACACGTGTTCGGCGATTTCAGCAGGTTCAAAGTGGTCAATAAATATTTATATGTTACATGAGCTAATGCTTCTGTAATCTAACATGTCATGCTGTTTTTAGGACGATGCTCATATTTTCTGCAGAGAATCCCAGGTGAGATGGAAATTCATCACATAATAATTGTGAGGTTTATTTTTATTCGATGTTTCTTTAACATGTTTCTTGATATATATACAGATAAAGGAAGAAGTCAAAAGTGTTTTAGAATTCATCGATTATGCGTATGGCGTTTTTGGTTTCACCTATGACTTGAAGCTATCAACAGTATGTGCATCTAATCGTCCCTTACTGTTTAAATATTATTATCTAATTGGTGTATCTATAAACTTTATGTGAATGTGCTTTGAATACAAAGGATTCAAAATGGACGGGATTTGTAATTGGTCAAAATTGTGATTTTTGGACGGGTTGACATGGGTTGGGTCTGGCTGGCCCAAGTCCGAAGAAGTTATATCATTTTATAAACATGTTATTTCAATAATAACTTATTCTTTTGAACAACAAATGATTTAGGAGGTTTTTCATTAAATTAAAATTGAGCCACTACGTTTGTCTCCTTTCCTTCCGGCCCAATTTTCTAACATCAGCTGTTTAACGGTTACAGTGTGACCCAAGTTTATGAAAATACCACCTACGTTTATAAAGTTTAGGTTTTAATTTGTACTCGTTTTTGTATGACAATATAAAAAAAGAAAAAACACGCAAAAGCTTATGTCAACCTTTCAGACTTCTTACCTTAATACGTGTGTCATAAATTTTGTTGTTGAAATTCCCTTTTTCTTATTTGTCTTGTATAGAGGCCAGAAAAATATCTTGGAGATTTGGAAACATGGGATAAAGCTGAGAAGGCACTTGCTGATGCATTGAACGAATTTGGAAAGCCATGGCAGGTGTGTATATGCCCGGATACTGGCGGAAAAATCAACAAAACCTGGAAAACAGGATCATGATCGTAATTGGGATCATACCAGTTTGGTTGTCTGTCATAAATAGTTTGAAAAATAACTTTTTTGGTTTTAAATATCTTTAAAAGTTCCGTTTTCGGTATGCTTTGGTCCTGTTCAGAACCAAAACCAGAAATGTGTTTTTTATCTGTTACTCTGTAATATTCTATTCCATGCACTTTAAAAACAGAATCTCTGTTTGATTTTGCCTTTTTGGTTCAGGATATTTCAAAAATGTCAGTATGGAACTGAAACGGTTTTTTATCAGAACTTTTATCTCAAATGACAATTTTAATACCTAAAGTTTTCAGACAACAAAACATTGAGTTTGATATATCTGACATCTGCAAGTCTGTTTTTGTAGATCAATGAGGCCGATGGTGCATTTTATGGCCCAAAAATTGATATATCTGTTTCTGATGCAATGAAAAGAAAATTCCAGTGTGCAACTCTGCAGGTTATTTTCAAACACTAACCGCCCTATATATACTCCTGATTTTTTCTACGTGCTTATTGATTAAACTAGTAAACAATTTTTCTCGCTACAGTTGGATTTTCAGTTGCCCCAGCGTTTCAATCTAACTTATTCAGCAGAAACACCAGAAGAGCGAGTCTAAAAAGACGAGTCTAAAAAACGAGTCTAAAAAGGCGAGTCTAAAAACAGTCTAAAAAGACAGAAGGGAAAGACCCGTTATGATTCACAGAGCCATTTTGGGGTCTGTTGAACGAATGTTTGCCATCCTTTTGGAACATTACAAGGGAAAATGGCCGTTTTGGCTTAGCCCTCGTCAAGCCATTGTTTGCCCTGTGTCCGACAAGTCCCAAGTTTATGGACAAGAGGTAATTATACTTTTTCATGTAGTGGTTCGATATTCTATTTGATAAAAATAAATCTTGACATGTACCGTGTGCTGAACTTCTTTTGTAGCGGTTGATCATTTTTTTTAATATTCTATTTATTTAATGTATTTGCAGGTGAAGGAGCTGATTGACGCTGCCGGTTATTATGTTGACATTGATGCATCTGATCGAACAATCCAGAAGAAGGTTTTTGTCGAAATCCGTTCTTTAGATTTATAATCTACTGAATCTATATTCTCATTATATACATTTTCTTTCTCGTGGTTTATAGGTACGAGAAGCTCAGTTAGCGCAATACAACTACATTTTGGTTGTTGGTGAAAAGGAAGTCGAGACCAAACAGGTACGCATCATTTAAAATTGGCCAGACCCATATGGACTTTAGCCCATTCTATTTTTTAGAAATGAGTCATCGTACAGAGTCCTATATCATATAGGTCAAAAGCCAGACTAAATATAATAATTTTCAGTGAAGTTGTTTAAGAGTTGTAAGCATGTAAATACACTTTGGGTCACTTCCGACTATTTGACATGCTTCACATTCGAACTAGTTTTTGGAAACCTTTTAGACCCATACGGATAAGTGCTTTTGAATGTTCTTCAAAATGATGCAAGCATGTCTACTAACACCAATAATATGTACCCTGCAGGTAAGTGTCCGAGTGAGGGACAAGGAAGAACATTCCGTGAAGTCAATTCCAGACCTCCTGAAACATTTCAAGGATGAAACAGATGCTTTTCATTAGTAAGGCCTTACCCGGGTGGGTTTATACCAGTACGCAGATGGTAGTTTAAACGACAGCTCTTTAAGAACAAATAATACGACATGAGCTTTCCTTTTGATTTGATTGTGTGAAACCTTTTTAACATTTGTTACAAATTTTGTACGACGCTGATTGTTATGATGATGATTATTCACGAATTAGCGAATTTGGTACCTAAGTCAATGGGGTAATTTGAATGTTTAATTGTGAGGTTGGCTTTCAAATAGAAAGCCATCGAGTTATACAGAGTCTAAAAAGTCATTCATCATCTGACACGTGTCCCAACAACTTTTTACATCTGACCCCTCCTACTTTTTTTTTTCTCGTTTATCGGTTTCTCTCTTCTTTGTTATCTTTCTTATTTTCTTATTTTCTCTATTTTTGGATACCAGTATTCCAATGGATATCACTGATGACCACCACCAGACTGCCGTCGTTCCGGTCACCACAACTAAAGAAAGAGATGTTTCAATCAAAGATAACTACAATATGAAATTATGGTTCATATATGGGTGCTTGATCTTTTTATTTATAAAGTTTTGCTTTTTTTGGTTTTGAGAGGTTATAAAGAAGGTGAAAACTTATCAAAATAATTTAGGTGAAAACTTAATGAAGATTTTTTGTTTGTGATTTTCTCGAGAGAAAAAGTGAATGAGTTTGTTTTTTTTCTTTTAGTTTGTGTGTTCTTTTGGTTTAAAGCAAGATTATAAATAACGTGAGGCGTGGCGTGACGGTATAACCAAGCCTCACACTTTAGCAGTAAAGGCGAAACTTTTGCGTTTATAAGGCGTGACATAAGATGACACAAAGTATAAAAATAAGTATATATTTATATCATATTTCATATATATCGAGTTTACAAAAAGACGTGCGGCATAAAATGTGGTATGACGGTATGACCAAGCCTCACGCCTTTGCGAGACCTTTTCGCACCTTTTAGAAACATGGTTTAAAGTAGGGTTGAGCGTCGGTCCAAACCCGACCCGACAAACCCGAAAACCGAAACTCCCACAAAACCCAACCCGAGACCGAACTGAAAACTACTCGGGTCAGTTTCAATCGGTCGGTTTTGTCGGGTTTAGCCGGTTTTGGCTTGAAACCGACCGACCTGGCCCGAAAAATCCGGAAAATCCTAACCCGGGTGAAAACCGACTTTTGTCAAATCATGTCAGTTTCAGGTTGAATCGGTCGGGTTATCGGGTCGGGACGGGTGTTCGGTCCAAATGCTCAGCCCAAGTTTAAAGCAAGAGAGTTTTGAGCTTTAGCTTGATAGATGGGTAAGTGATTAATATTTCATAAGTCATTTCCAAAAGACAATAATTTTACGTTTGAATTTATTCAACATTTTTAATCATTAAAATGAGTACATTCAATTTATGTATACTTCTTTTTGTTGTCCAAAACAAACATTTCATTACAAATCGAGTGTTTTTTTAAAAGATGTTCGATGAAATGATTCAATGAAAATTTTCTCGTAAGTGTTCAATACTTGATATATTGATTTCGTAAGTTAAAAATAAGTTTTTGTACTTTAGATACAACTTGAAGCTACTTTTGTAGTTGAGATCACTATGATGTTTTTCATCTACACACCAACGTGTTAATCATGTTTATTTTCTTCATTAAATGCCTTAAGCTTATCATATTTTTCTTCTTCAATAAAACTTAATTGTAATATTTAATGGTTTTTTCTAATAAATATTACGTTTATCATAAGTAGTTTTCTCAATAGAAGAAGTTTTGTTCATCATAAGTGTATTTTGTTCACTATTCTTTAATTTTGGTCATCGATTTTATTTTATTTTATTTTAATTTTTTTCTCTTTAAAAAAAGTAACAATTTATTCTAAAAGAGTTGTTTGTTAATAAATATAGTTGTTTATCATTGTTGTTGTTCACCAATAAAAAGATTTGTTCGTTAATAAAAAAGTTGTTTATTAATAAAAGAGTAGTTAATCAATAAAAAAAGTTGTTCATCAGTTCATGAGTTTTTTTATTGAACATCACAATGTTCATCAGTTTTCTTTGATGTTGTTCATTAGATCACGTTATCCATCAGTTAAATCACAATGTTCATTAGTTAGATCACGTTGTCCATCAGTTTAAAAAAAAAAATCACGTTGTTCATCAATTAAATCAGTTTTTTAAAAATAAAAATAAAAATTATGTTCATCAGTTAAAAGTGAAAATAAAAAAAAATAAATGAAAAAAGTTAAAGGGGATAATTATCATAATGTGACGACCTTTTAGAATTTCTTCACTTTCTAGAGGATCACAACCCTTATAATGAATACTGATAAACAACATATATAATGAACACTGATAAACAACATGTAGATTGAGGTTGTGATAACATCAAATTATCCTGAATATTAAGTGTCAATTTCCCCCGATAATACTTGTAATTTATATTATTTATATGGATTTACGCTTGTTTTCCATTTTATTCCACTTTCAGGTAAATTACGAGCATTGGAGCTAAAGAGACGCGGAATTGGAGAATTATCAAAAATTTATCATAGTATGCTCACTTTGAAGAAGTTACGGCGTAACTCATCTATCACATTACGCCGTAACTAAAGCGTGACTAGGAAAGCCAACTCATCAGAAGATTACGGCGTAACTCTCTCAACATATTACGCCGTAACTATATTATGTCAAATGAGGTTCCGCGCCGCTGATAACTACGCCGTAACTCTTGCTTAAACTACGACGTAACCAAGAATTATTGAAGATACGGCGTAACTACTCTAAGGTTACGCCGTAACCAGCAGATCTAGTGCAAATTATGATGAAATTGAGGATTACGGCGTAACTATTCTATTGGTTACGCCGTAATCTTCTGATGAGTTGGATGAACTTAAGAATTAGGGGGTGAGTGTTTAAGTTGCTAGCATGGGCACTCACTATTATAAGTCTAGCATGTAGCGGTACTTAATGACTCGGCAGGGACCGAGAACAAGCCGGACTTATGAGGACACCGACTTCTCCGGTGGTGGCATCTTTGGCGATAGGTTAGGCGAATTGACCAAATCTTGTCCTCGGACTTTGACCCCACAAGTAATTGGAAGTAATTAGACGTAGACATTACTAGCTAGGAGGAATAACTAGGTTAGCACCACTCTCCTCTATTGATTGAACCTTTGCCATTTATTGCTTTTATCTACTTTAGTAGTTACTTAATTAATTCCTTATCGAAATCATATTAAAATCTTTGACACCTAGACTTAGTATTAATCCAACACACATAGCTCTTGGGACGACCTCGGTTTTACCGATTACTACACTACACACGACCGGGTACACTGCCCGTTAGTGCATTAGGGTATACCATAAGTATAACGAGACATTATAAATATTAAAACCTGGTCAGTAAAACCTGCATCAAGTAGAGTTCAAGTGGGGGGATATTTGATAACATCAAATTATACTGAATATTAAGTGTCAATTTCCCCCGATAATGCTTGTAATTTATATGGATTTACGCTTGTTTTCCATTTTATTCCACTTTCAGGTAAATTACGAGCATTGGAGCTAAAGAGACGCGGAATTGGAGAATTATCAAAGATTGAAGTTACGGCGTAACTCATCTCTCACATTACGCCGTAACTAAAGCGTGACTCAGAAAGCCAACTCATCAGAAGATTACGGCGTAACTCTCTCAAAAGATTACGCCGTAACTATATTAGGTCAAATGAGGTTCCGCGCCGCTGATAACTACACCGTAACTCTTGCTTAAACTACGGCGTAACCAAGAATTATTGAAGATACGGCGTAATTACTTCTAAGGTTACGCCGTAACTAGCAGATCTAGTGCAAATTACGATGAAATTGATGATTATGGCGTAACTATTCTATTGGTTACGCCGTAACCCAGATCTGGCCTATAAATACCCCACGATTTCCAGTATTTCAAAGCATCCCATTTCACACACCACAACCAAAGAGCGTGGGAAGAAGCCAAAGGCGGTCTAGAGAGCATCTGAGGTGTCTCGAGGAGAAATCCTCGATAAGCATTAGCATTTTATCTTTTCTTTACTTTCGATTCATGTATTTCATAACATTGAATATTGAATTGATTTGTATGGTTAATATGAGCTAAGCACCTCTTGGTCTTGGCCTAGTTATGATTCCTTAATTTTTTTTTGCGTTTATATTACTTCATAATTATTTCTAAGTGTATGCATGCATAGTTTATTGGTAGCTACCCTTGTTTGGTAGTTTTGAATGGCGGTAGAGGCTAGTTGCTTAGGGGATATGACCAACTAACCCTAGTGAGTAGGCGAGACGGAATGGTAAGATATGACCAACCGACGACCACTTTCTACTTGTGCGATTTGACCAACCGATCACCTACCGTTTGGATGAACTTAAGAATTAGGGGTGGTGTTTAAGTTGCTAACGCCCGGCACTCACTATTATAAGTCTAGCATGTAGCGGTACTTAATGACTCGGCAGGGGACCGGGAACAAGCTGGACTTATGAGGGACACTGACTTCTCCGGTGGTGGCATCTTTGGCGATAGGTTAGGGCGAATTGACCAAATCTTGTCCTCTCGACTTTGACCCCACCAAGT
This sequence comes from Chrysanthemum lavandulifolium, assembly GCA_022545495.1. Classification (NCBI taxonomy): domain Eukaryota; kingdom Viridiplantae; phylum Streptophyta; class Magnoliopsida; order Asterales; family Asteraceae; genus Chrysanthemum; species Chrysanthemum lavandulifolium. The sequence continues at coordinate 29,095,084 of CM040241.1, read as the reverse complement.
AATTGGAAGTAATTAGGCGTAGACATTACTAGCTAGGAGGAATAACTAGGTTAGCACCACTCTCCTCTATTGATTGAACCTTTGCCATTTATTGCTTTTATACGCTTTAGTAGTTACTTAATTAATTCCTTATCGAAATCATATTAAAATCTTTGACACCTAGACTTAGTATTAATCCAACACACATAGCTCTTGGGACGACCTCGGTTTTACTGACACTACACTACACACGACCGGGTACACCGCCGTTAGTGCATTAGGGTATACCATAAGTATAACGAGACATTATAAATATTAAAACCTGGTCAGTAAAACCTGCATCAGGTTGTCTTGTTCATCATTTTTTTATGAACAATAATTAAAAATAACTAAAAATGTATTGTGGTACGCCAATTCTAGCATTGGACACTTATTTTTAAGTACTGATTTCTTAAGTTATTTTTAAGTATTGTTCATCGGGTATTTTTAAATATACTTTTATAAGGAAAATATCTCTTAAATATTTTATTATAATTTTGTGTGCACTAAATATGTTTAAAACATTATTTTCAGAATGCGCACTCATAGCATATTTGAATTGAGTGATTCAAATTTCTTGGTAAAGAATGACAAAAAATCTACAACTTTCGTGTTTTACGTTTTACGTAATTCAACCTTTAAGTTAGACAAAATTAGGGTCGAATATGTTAAAAGTTTTAAGAAAATCAATACCCAATTAAAATTAAAAAAAAAAAAAAAGTTTCAATTTGTATCAAAATTCATACGAAATTAAAGACAATCAAGATTTTGAAATTATTAGGAAATCGATTTTTCGTAAAAGTTTATCTTTTGAAAGTTACAACAACTTGAAGTTTGATGGTGAAATTAGAAACGGTGAAATGACCAAACCGCCTATTTGACAAAAAAATCGTTTTCTCTTTCATGACCGTTAGATGAAGTTTGGTTAGATCGGCAGTTGATATTACTTTTACACTTTTATTTTATTAACACTTTTAGAGGATCGCCTAAATTGTGAGGTGAATGTCTTCGTTGACAACAACTTTTGAAAGCATTTTAGAGTAATTAGTATTTAACATTTAATATTATTATTAAAAAGCTCGTTTGGTGAAAAGTTTGGTTATTTTTAAAATTATAAAAACACTCATTTCTTTATGCTCTATGAATAACCATTTAACATTTATTTTATTAACACTTTTTAAAATCACAACTACAACTATTATACCAAACACTTTAATAAATTAAATCATTCTCGCTAGTTAATGTCCTCCTCATTTTAATTTGAAGAATTTATGGATACTTCTCACAAGCTTTTTACATGCTTTGATGAACTTGTATATTAACCATTTAGATAAGAAGAAATCAATTGACAATGAAGATAGTAATATATATATATAAAGAAGGATAATGGCACACTAATATGATTAGGACTAATACATAAATACTTAGCCTCTTGATCATTATTAACTCAATTAACTATACTTTCAAACTAATACCTATTATTAGCCATGCAACTGCTTACATTTATTTCATGATGTGGAAAATGCTGGTGATGATGTCCATAAGAAGACATGGAACTACTACACTCTCCCACATCTTTGACCTCCTCCTCTTCTTCCTCCGCCACCTCCTTTTCCGGTGACACTGCCACAAAATGTGGTTGTGCTGTCTCGCAAAAGGGTGGAGCTTGCAATGGTGATGAACAAACCGGCACGACTGATGGAAGTTTTGATAGGAGAGCTTCAAGGCTACTCATGGAAGGAGTTATGTTCAATGGTTGATTGTAAGGTGTTGCTAAATCATTGATGCCACCATGGTAATTAGGCCATGCTTCGGGTGTATTGTAACCTTCCGGTTTGAAAGGGTACAATGATGCTGATGGATGTGGTAATAGTACCCCTGGGATGCTCTCAATGTAGCTTAACTTCTTTCTTAGCATCACCACAAAGCTTAAGTCCTCAATCACCTATAATAAGTGTCACAAAAAGATCACATTATGTTAAAGAATTATTGACTCAAATCTAACATTTTTTTTTAATCATTTATATAAAATGATTTGTGTATAATATTTGGTAGACACAAAAATATGCATGATATTAGTATTATTAGCTTGATTTTTGTTTTTTTTTAGTAATTGATGCAAAACACATTATTAAGCTTAAATAGATGTCATTTCATTCACAAGGTTAGATGGAAGAAAATATATTACTTCTACGGCTCTACCACATGTTTTCATTCTTGTGTAAGTTTCATTAAGTTATGAAGATCACTATTTTCCTAGTCCTATATTTAGTACATGAATTGATGTTACATATCAATAGCGTTTGATCGAACCACAATTGACTTAGGACACATCCATCATTTTCAAGCATCAATATATGTTTCGAATTCGAAAACATGCATTATCATACATTCTGCAATCACATCATCAAAACGATGACCATTTCACATTTCAACATCTTCTACTAATGTCTACGGTTTTGTTTAGGAATTACGCCGCTGTCAGCTTACTAGCTAGATGTGTGCTGAAAAACTAACGGTAAAAGTTTCGCCTTTAAAATGTGCTTAACTATCGATCTATTTGATTATTTAGGTAGGCGAATTGTACACCACGTTAAATAAATAGTCTGCACACCTACGACATTGTTTTAAAAGATTTTTCCCTCGGTTTAAGTTTACCCGTTTCTGTTACATATTTTAACCCTAGGGAAAAATCGTCATGAAAAGGTGGTTGTGATATCATATGCAAAGTAAATACCGTGACGATGTACGTATCACCTTCCTCTTAAATAACTAAGGGGTAAAAGTGAGAGAAAATCAATAACCTTATGTATGGATCCTAGTTGAATAACACCTTCTCTAACAGCAACCAAAGCAATAGTCTGAAAAAAATAAGCATTAAATTAGTTAATTAGATACATAACAAGTTACTTACGAGTTATGATACAATGTGTACATGCATTATATGTGCTTATAATTGTACTTTTACCTTTATACCAGCTTGAAACTGAGCTTCCCATGTCCTTGGATGCTGGTATTTAATTCAAGCAAATAAAAGTAAGCTCACTAATAATAATAATCCATATATGATTGGCTAAACGGATGAGATTTTCTCTGTTCAAGTTAACCGGGAAGGACGAGCTAGCCTTTTTGATAACGAGGTCTCATACCGTTTCCGGCCCCTCACTGACCACTCCCAAATGTACCACTAGGCCATTTGGCGGTGGTTAATAATCTATATATGCATGATCATTAAAGCATTTAACCCTAACTAAAGAAATGAAAACCCTAGAAAAAATGTTTTCATTTCAAATATTTGTTTAATAAACTTAGAGTATTACAGTAATTGTTTAAGATGTTAATCATATTCGGTTTTGGTCATTTAACTTCTTTCAACCAATCTACGTAAAACTATATAATCTTACAGATATTAATTAAGTTCTTAAACATATATTAAAATTCTAAAAATGTAGTAACTAATAACATATATTAGAAAAATAGTATTTAAGATGTGCTTACTGAGTCTGCTGAGTTATTCCATGTAGACAAGAAATTAATTTCTTGATCAGATGGCTCTTTGAAAATCCACTTATGATTGTGATCTGCTGCTACTTTTCCAATTAATCTGAAAAAGCAATAAAAATAAGAGCTTAAATAACTTGAAAAATTGTTTATCTTTGTTAATCACAAATTATAACTAAATACAAATATTTAGCATGAACCTAACTAATAAGTATATTTATATAGTAAAAATACCCTTCGCCGTAATTGTAAATTTCATGAGACATCTTGAAGAAAAGCTCTGGTTGAAGGCCTTGGTATTGTTGGTATTCGTGGTTCTCGTAAGGCGTATAGTCACCGGAGTTCGTTTCTGCAGCTGTCGAGGCTGCAAAGTTACAAAACCATCCTCCCATGCCAATATCCTATATGTTTTCAAGAAATTTACTTAATCATATATTTAAGACTAATTAAGGGTTTTGAAAGATAGAATTTGAACATATATATTAACCAAATAATCATACACAAATATGATGATATATACTATAAGTTGAATTGTATGAAAGTTTATGTACCAATTTCTTCTGTTGCCTCTTGACCTATCATATGCTCCACCTTGAGTGTCCCATCTATAGTTTATTAAGAAAACACAAGAACATATTTGTATGCATATTAGTTTGGTGTTTGTTTAAGCTTATTTGTGGGCTTATGAGCTTATATGTTTTCGGCTTATATTTCATAAGCTCAACTTTTTTGGCTTATGTTAAACTTGTGGGCTTATATAAGTTTTCTATGACATAATAAACTTATATAAGCTTTTAAGTCACAAAATAATTAGCCAAGAAAATAAAGATTATGAAACATAAGCCGAAAACATATAAGCCCATAAGCCCACAAATAAGCTAAAACAAACACCCATAATTAAAGAATAAACCAAGTGAAAATAAAGTTTATAAAATTTTACTTAGGAGGAGGGTAGTTTCTAGGCAAGATCCTCCAAAAACAGCATAAACCCATTGTGAGTTTTCATGGATACAAAAGCTTCTCAATGTGTGTTGAAGGAGATGAGTTACTGTTGATTGGCTTAGTTGTTGTTGTTGTTCTTCCATTATCTCTTTTTACTTTTTTAAAAACACACACACACACACTTGTGTTGTGTTATCTTTTTTCTGTAAATAAAGTGAAAACCAAACACTCTTTTCTCCCTTTATATAATGTCTCCTACAACCAAAAGATTTATATATCTATATCCCTCTCTCTAATATATTGAATGTATTATATAGCTAGACTCGTATTGTATACCTAGCCGCGCATACCTTCCTTCTACGTATATGTATATAATGCATATACGTAGTCATCGTTATATAAGGAACTAAATATTCCGGCTTTAATGAGACACGACACTACATTACTTTAGCAAAATTTACGAAAGGCACGACTTTATAAAACTGACGTACGTGCAACTTGTTGCGCGTGTTTCTCATGTATATATATGTAGCTTCTTTAGAGGACTTGTAATTCATATATACGTACATATCAATAAATACATACTTATGTTTAATACATTTATGATTAGTTGGTCAAAAAGTCGAAAACCATGTTTATCCAAAATTCTTGATTATGTATCTTTTTTTCTAAGCCATTTACTTTAGTAGTGTTAGTTTTTCTACATAAATAATATACTCTTACCATACATTTGTGCAGTATAAGAAGTTAATACTCCTGCAATAATTTGAGAAGGAATCATTTCTTTGATATTTCCTATTAACAAAAATGATTTTCCTAGGCCCACAGTACTTCACTTTTTTTAAACAATTGTCTTTAAGCTTCAGCTATCTACATCAAAGTACATGTCGTGAAGTTAATTAGGGTTTTCAGGACATATATAATTAAACAACCCAAGGTCTAGTGGTATATATCTGCCCACCGATTTAGAGGTTGTGGGTTCAAACCATTGGGGCAAGATATTTGTGAGATAGGTGATAAAAGTTGTCGTTCAAAAAAAATAAAATTAAACTGAAACATAATTATAAATTCACATTGCATAGTTTTGTTTAAAAATCTTACAAGCTTAAAACTAACAACTTTCTTTGTTTTCCGTTTATGAGTTAAACGGATAACGCAATTTACTTAGGTTAACGAAAGGTCATTCCTTACTAAGTTTATGGTTGAAAAATAAATACCTGTAACATAACTCATGCTTTGTGAATTGTTTAAAGTGACGGGTTTGCAAGTGAGTTCAGTGATTTTTATTTTTATTTTTAGGATGCCTCACAAATACACCACAAGTTAATAAAGGTACTTAGGACATTTAAAATTTTCGAATTAGATTTAATAATATGTCATGATATGCAAACTACAATAAATGATGTGCACACCGCAAAATCATGTTTGTAATTAGGATGAGCATTTTGACCCGAATTTGGCGAACAGGAACTGCATCGAAACCTTACCGATTCTTGATATACGATGCAGTGCATCGGACAACGAAATAAGGTGAAAAAATCGGGACCACTAATTGATGCGAGACCGGTACCAAATCGAAATTCCAAAAAAAGGGAAAACCCGATTTTCCGGTGCGGTACCGATACCGGTATCCGAATCTCGTTCGATACGGTAATAGTACCACTAATTTATGCTCGAGAAAAATCGGTACCACTAATTCGGTATGAGATCGATGCGGGACCTGATGCAGTGCTCATCCCTATTGTAATGTATGTGGTACAACACCACATATACATATGTTTGTGATTTACATATCACCTCTTTTTAAAACACATCAGAAAATAAGTGTTCTTGTTAGAAATCTTGAATATCTTAAATAGTACATGCTTACTCACATATTGTTTAAAGTTATATGATATATATACTTTATAGATCTTGTGTAATGTGTGGTATCAACCGACACCATATGTATTTAAGGCCATGCAATGTACAATCATCTTTTGGATCCTCAGTCTAAAAGTATTAATGACTTATCAACATGACCCAACCTTATTCTTCTTCCACTCATCACATCATCACATACATCACTAGCTCACATATATATTATATATGGGAAATGATACGTGAGCCTGGCTTGGCTTAAAATCAGTGTCAACATTCGATGGTGCAAACAGACCCATTTATTTTACAACCCATCGGGATAATGACAAGTGATTTTAGGTCTAAGCTAAGTATAAGTTTAGGTCCATGTATCATTCCTCATTATATATAAATACACAAAATATATATGTATAGATCTTCACTCATTCACCAAACCCTTCTCACTATCCTGACACCCTATCTACACATCATACAGTCCCATGAATAACTTCTTACTGATCAACTCTCATTAATTATTTAGCACATATCTCTCTCATATGTGGAGTATTCTATACACTATATCCATTTTAAGTGTTTATACAACAAACTAAGTAAATACCCACTATGTTTCATATCTAACATTTTACTCTTCTAGTATACAAAATATTGTGGAGGATGATCATGTCTATTAACCCTACTGCTCCCATGCCTAAACGGATGGGGTTGTTACCTTTCATGTTAACAAGGGAGGGTAGTCTTTTGAAGCAAATGTATGCGGCTTAATCAAAGTATTTATGTGACGTTTCTTACTATTTCTCTAGCCACTCCCAAAATGTGTAACTAGTGAGATTTGAAACTCAGACCTTTATTGAAGACATGAGTGTATCGATCACTAAGAGTCACTTAGGTATTGATTGCATGCAGAGCTGGAGCTAGAAACTTATGGTCAAAGGGCAAACTTTGATTAATTTTAGAAGCTTTACGATAAATATGTTCGTCATGAGAGCAAACTACAAAAGTAACCAAATATTTCTAGAAATTTAAGCTACAATTTTTCTCGCTAGAGAGGCACGCACCAGTTACCCACCCCGCCTCTTCCATCTCCTACTCACGATTGCATGCAAGTGTATACAAGTTATGACAAGAGGCACATGCACTAAATAGGTTTGATCAAATTAACAGAAGCTAAACTTTCTAAATTAGAGCCCATGTAACTAGTCTAGAGCTTGAAATTCTATACTTGTACTCCTCCGTCTCAATATAATTGTCACATTTCTTTTTGGATGTCCTCAAAATTATCATCACTTTCCTTTTATAGTAAAGAAAGAGAATTTAGTGGAGGAATATTCTTTTGAATGGTTGAAAATTAAAATACCTACTTTTATTAAATTATGTAAATCTTATCTAGTAATGATAATTTTGAGACGGAGGAGTAGTTTTTATTTTAACATTTACCTAATTATATCTAAAAACTGAATAGATCTAGAAAAGAATCATCTGAAAGAGTGGTGAAGTGGACCAATCGGTGAGTGACCAAAAGAGAAGTACCTGATAGACAATTATAACAGTCTCTTCTTTTGACCATTCAATTCAATTCATTTATTTAACTCACCAAGAAAGTACTCTATGTCATGTACAACTTCTTTCTTACACGTACATACTATCAACCATTGTTTTCTAGATGGTAAAGGAATTATTAATTATCTTTTGGAGTTTAACCCGATAGTAGATTGAGTTTCTCAAGTTGATATGAATCTGAGTGTTCATGTTATCTCATAATAAAAAAGATTGTGACCTTCAATCAGCCCCATTATTTTGTTTGTGAAAAATATTACCGGTCATGCGTGTTCATATCAACTCGAGAAAATCTCAATCATAATATAAAAACACTAAAGATTGCATTTTTAGAACTCAGTACATATTAGATTTACGAAATCCACAACCGAGACAATTCATAAATCACTATAATCGTAAGGGACAAGATTTAAAGCATGAACTAGATAAAGAAATTATTGTTGCGTGTTTTTGGAAGAGACGAAAGTGTTTTAGATCGACATAATGAATCCAGTTAGATTCGGTTAGAAGTAGGTGGCGGAAAAACACAATGGTTGGTAATGCAATTGTTTTGGTTTGTTCTTGGAAAGAAGCCTCGGATAGAAGGAAGAACGAGTAATAACCAGTTATGAAAATTGTTTAGGTTTTGAGACAGCTGTCAGAAGATCACCGCTCTTAAGCTAATGTGGCAATATCAAGCATCTAAACGAGTATGCACTATGCACTTACCAGCTCATCTTTTGAGCTACATTAAAAACCATTTGGTATCAAGTAAATAACAAGTGCGTGAAATAAGCAATGATACTAACACTAATGGCATAAAATTATTAAATGAGAGACTTGATGTTATTACATGGTCTCATGACATGACTCTAACATGACTAGTCATGATTGTTTCGACATGAGCAAATACTCTCATGGTAAAACACACAATTAAAAACTATAAATATGTTTTATGTTTGTTGTATCATATTCGGTCTATTATTAATATTTCATCCTTGTTTTCGTTATGCTAGAGAACAAAAACTTTTTGTTAATCAAGGATCTTCTACGTATTGATAAGGTGTATCGGGCAAGAGCTTTTATCTCGGATGCCTTAATCTAACTAGGTATTTTTATATTTGCTTTGGACCCTTTCTCGTGCCACCCACAAATGTGTAGATAGTAAGTTTGAAATTTACAACTTATGCGAGGAGATCATTCGTTTAGCACTAGAACTTTTGTAACGTTTCTCAACCATGATATAATCGACGTTGTTATAAACAATTTTGTTAGCGATAATTCAAATGTTCTCATCACAAAATTAGAAAAATAAAATAAAAGGATAATTGCATCTTTATGTATCTAACTTGACACGTTTTCATTTTGATGTGGTGAATAAATTTTTGCAACTTAATCTCTATATTTTTGAATTTCGTCAACTTGATGTAAGATTTTACCTACTCAGCATGTTATTCCTATTAGATGATAGACAGGTTGTTTGTGGGTTAGGGTCCGATTAGGGTTTCTATTATGTCTCTTACATTCTCTATATATTGTGATGTAATAATAAATTATACCCACGGGTTTCGTTTCTATATATATATTGATGTAATAATAAATTATACCTACGGGTTTCATTGTCAAACCCGTGGGTAATTTATTATTACATCACAATATATGTAGAATGTAAGAGACATAATAGAAATCCTAATCTGACCCTAAACCCACAAACTGACTTTGGGCCGCCTATCATCTAATAATCCAGCGTCTAACAAGTTACCATCCACGTCTATTTTTTTATTATTATTATTATTGTATTCATACTGAGATTTAGGTCATCACATTTGATAATTGCTATGAAAATGACAACACATACTCTTGAGTTCATCTTCACTGCTTCCATCCATTAGGTGAATTAGCCCAATATACTCTCATGTAAATAGTTTAGCCATAGTATCTCAAAAATTACTTGATGACTAACTACGCACCAACAAATTACACAATCTAAACATGATAACCTGGCCATATCAAAATAATACCACTAAAAATGTCTTTTCCTGTTAATAAGTGAGTTAAATTGTCGAAAAAAGTGTGAAACATAATATATAAAGTATGACAGGTAAAAAGTAGTAAATAAAAAATACGAAACAAAAACCATCAAAAATGTTTTGTCATGTCAATAAAGCGGGTATAAAAGTGTAGAAAAGGTAAGTAAAAGGAGTAGCAATAACACAACCCTAAACAACACACTTAAATAACAATTAACAATCATACTTACAAGTGATGTGAAATGTGATTGTAATGATGTTTATGATCTTGCATGTAAGAACTGGCTTCGGTTATACATTGGGATATTAGGGTGGTGGCATTCATGCCACACCATACCTCACCATACCTCACAACTCACCAATAATATCATTCCACCTAATCTCATACCGCACTCATACCTCACCATAGTTTTTAGTGGCAACCAGCGATTCCATACTCACTCAATTTTTCCTACCGTTGCCCAACGTTAACTTTGCTCTCCTTCCCATACCGAATCGGCATCACACCCAATCCCATACCACACCGATTCATACCGCACGAGTGGCAATGGTGTGCCCATGCGATTTGAATCTATACCGAAAGCAAACCGAAAATGATGCCAACCACCCTTAGATGAACATATAAAGAAAAGATCTTTAAAATAAACAGAAATTAAAAGGTAGAGTTAAATAGTAAAGTTGTTTTCACTTTTAAGGGACAAATTCTGAGAGTGTGATGTAAGGTGATCAAGACACTGTTTCTTGGGTTTCTACCCTTTATTTATTGCGAGTAACTCTTTTCTACGAAAAGGAAAAGGAAATAGACGTTGCAGATTCGATTTTATTTGATGCTTTGTACACATTGTTTATCGAGTTTGCACACTTCAATGTATATATCAAAGGTGTTTATTGGTTCGGTTATTGGTGTTCGGTTTATCGATTCAATTAGTTCAGTTCAAATTAATATTCATATTCTTCTAAGTCTCGTTAGTGATATGACTGACGAAAAAAGGAAGATGTTTCACCTTTTTAGTTCAAGCGTTTTAAAGCCGTTATTAAAACTGCTACTTGGGTTATTTGGAATGCAAGAAATCGCAAAATATTATGAGGCATCGAACATAGAGGTCCAAAGACACTCGTTTTGTTAAGTTGGATAGTGAACCTAATCTTGGACTAGTGGGTTGCGAATCCGTTTATCTCATGCATCCCTAATCGTGCTTTCGTTAAATGACGCTTGTTTATCTTTTTAGTTGTGTCCATATAGCTTCTTCCTAAATTAAAGGATTTTTGTAATTAATAAAATTTCCGCTAGCTTCAAAAATATTTATTTGTTAACACTCCTAATAGATAGTTTTATGCGGTTTTAAGAGCTTGGTATATGGCAAAGTTATAGTTAGAAAGCCGATTCATGTCCTTTTCTTATATTAGCGAAAACTCTTCTTTCCTAAAATCTTTCAGTTTCTTTATAGTTTTAAATTGTTATCCAGAAAACGGCTTTTTGTTAGAATATGCAATATTGGGGTAAAAACTAGCGACTTACGCCCGCTCTCGCTACTCTTATGTTGATTACCGAGAGCCGTTGTTACAACGTGGCTCGCCATTGCGTCTTTTGACGTTATGGTTTCAACGCTTGTTATGCAACGAAACTAATATGTGCATTTGTGTGTGTACGTTTCTTTTGGTGTATTAGTTCGGTTTACGCTTTGCAAATCTTGTTTTGAAATGTTTTATGGATATTTAAATATTAGTATGTCCGGATTCGAACTCAAGACTTGAGATTGCACACATTACGTATGAGAGTTGATGTTAATAATTAATATATAAAATGTTATTATTAATTATTAGTCACGAAATAAAACATAACGATAGTTAATATTTAACGAGGTTTGGTTAACGGTCGTTAAATGTAAACTATAGGGACTAGAATTGAAATTAGAAGTCGGAAGGATCTAGAATCCCTTTGGGATACTAGGCCGATCGGTTTGGGGCTTCAAACCCAATCCCACTCAAACTTGGTCATCAAGATAAGTTACATATAAATACAATCCCTTGTATTCATTCATAACTTAACCTTGGATCACCAATAAACCTAATTCTCTTCTCTCTCCTCCTTCTTGTGTTTGGCCGATCGTACAACCCCTCCTCAAGGGATCGATTTTTCCAAGCTCAAGAAATTAGTGTTTGGTTTTATTTGTGATTCAAGAACCTATCTTTTCACATCAAATCGCTATTAGTGCGTGTGTACAAGAACGAAGAACAAACGCATTTGTGTTTGTGTATTACCGTGGTCGATCTTGTGTGGGTCGAATTTATTGAAACCCTAAGTTAGGGTTTTGGGTTTTAGTTCTTGTTCTAACATAGTTTGGTTGACTTGAATTCTTTAAAAAGCACGCACTTTCTTGTTTGGTTAATTACTTGCATGTATTATTCCTATTTACTCACGTCTTTGATGATGTTTACTTGCTTTTATAATTTGTTATAATTAGTATATTCCAACAGTTTTCACTTTTAAAGTAGAATGAATAGATTTGTTCAAAGTGTTACTGTAATTATATTATATTTGTCAAAAACTAGTTTGAAAATATGTCAATAAAAAGAGTAGACAATGATGGTCAGTTATTTTCATATTTTCGCTATCTTCCATTTATAGGCAAACAAAGTTTCGACTTGTTAAAAGGTGAAAGCATGATTTACAGGTGTCAACCTAACAGAATAATATATAGCTTGGTTAGATTATCTTCTATATATGTATTTCATTGTATAGCATTGAACAAAAGATTTGACCAAGTAGCAAAAATTATAATTGTGTTATGAGTCCTATATAATAAAAATGTTCCACTAAAACAAAAACTAGCATAGATATTCTACTCTTTCTTTGTTAGCACCATCAGTTACATAATGAAAATACACACACACAAACAAGTAATCTTGTGAGTTTGTGAGATCTTATTACACAATGCTCAATTATGGCCACCATTCCCCTTTCATAAAAGTCATTGGAGAAGTGGCATAAATATATGGTCTTCTTTGTCAAGAGATAAAATACATTATGGCCACCATTCCCTTTCATCACGTATAGATGTGGACTCGAAGCCTTTCCCATCCAATTATATCCTTTTGCATTTACTAACATTACATGAAGCGATATATTTAAGAGCAATGTTGGGTCAAGTGGTTAACACTTTTGTCTTTGGAGATAGAGGTCAATGGTTCAATCCTCACCACTTGCAAGGTGAGAGGTCCTTTTACTTTTAGTATAACCGAAAGCAGCCTCTCTACCTTAGATAGGGTAAGGTACATTTACGCCTTAACCTCCCCATACACCGCAAGACAAGATTAGGACCCGAACCCGTTGAAGACGTTATTGGGAGTTACTTTACTTCTTTCTATTTTCTTTTCTTTTTACATGAAGCGATATATTTATGTGTCAACTTTTAAATGACCACTATATAAGATCGATTATCAAAATGGATCATCGAAGTTGTGTTACATAATACGACACTTGAGCAATTGAGATTTGCTCGCAACTTTGTTTGCTCGCCAAGGAGACGCGACCGTCCCCATCCACTCATTTTGGTCAACGGCGAGAAAAGGTTTTCTCGCCACTTGTGTTTGCTCACGATTTCAAAAGAAGGCAATAGGATGCGGTGCTAAAGACAACAAACATAGCGAGCAAACCTTGCTCGCCCCCCGCTTGTTCGCCTATATAAGGCAAGCTTAACTAAAATAATACCCATTTAGCTTAGTCAAATCCACGAGCCCGCTGACTATTCTAGCACGATATCTAACACACGTTACAAAGTTCTTAAACGTGAATGACCATCACTTCTAATAAAACTATTAAGGCTAATAATCTCCCCACAGGGTGGTCATTCAAAAGTTGCTCCACTTGAATAGGTCTTTACTTTTCTCGAGCTTGAACTTTGTGTGTAGATATAGAATAGTCTTGTTTCATTGTTCCTTCATGCTTTGTGATCGATTAATGTGGTTGTCTCGCCGTTGTCAACTTCGTTGGTTTGGTGTCTCCACGCCTTTCTCCACCATGCTCACACTTCTATTTGTCTTTGGTTACCAATGATGTAGTTCTCGAGTCTTTAAACTTTGTAGATTCTTTGACATTGACGAAGAATCATCTTTAACTTTGTATAGCCTTTGATTATGATGAGAACTTTCATGTGTTTTGGTATGAGCATGTGGAGAATCTGCACGATCAATCCGCTCCGAGCTTCCATAAGAAGAAAACATAAAACAAAGTTAGTAATAAGCGGATCTGCACTTACAAGTTTGAATTTCGGGTGTTAACAAGATAGTGTGAAAACACATCTCTAATTCTCACAAAGGCCGCTCTCGAACCGGAGTCCCACAAGTGAGATAACGCGATGTACCGAGGTACACCTAGCTCGATGAGTCAAGTACAATCAAGCATCACCCACGATCAGACCGCTTTGAGACACACTAAGCGTAATCCACGGAGAGTTACCGAAGTGACTGCCGTCGTGGTCGCTGATGTTGACCGGCGGGAGTTTCCATTCAATCATCGAATATCACGTAAGTGAAACTTCTCATAAATGTTCGCAAATTTCTAAGATCTGCGTGGGACTCTATAATATATCACTTGTGCCCTTAATGATGAACAACAAGCGATGTCATGTCAAGTGTTCCTATGAGATCTTTTGATGAATCTCGTGGCTCTAGACTCAATAGTGCATTTTGGTTTTCCGGCGGAGACTAGGGAGAGGTCTCCTTCTTCAATATCAACGATCTCAAGAGAAAGTCGATAGAATATGTAGGGTTCCCATGAGAATAAAACAAATCCTTTTAAGAGGAATTGAGTGGCTAGGAGGTTTAGTGCGGTGCGTCACCGGGTCCATGACGCCTTGGTCTTCAATACCAAGGTCATCTAGTGACAACCAAAGAGTGTATGAATTGAACCCGGTTTACGCCTAAGGTTGATTATGGAGGGCTATTTCATTTCACCCTTTCATTTCATTTCTTTTAATTCTTCAACCCTTCTTTCTCCTTTCTCACATTACTCATTTTTTCAATCATACCTAAGGACTTCTAATACTAACTATTTGTGATGTACTTGGGTAGATCCTCCGACTCTGGCGGATCATAGGACGGATTTCCTATCCTTAGTCACCTTATAACTCCATGAATGTCCCATGTTGCCATAAAACCATTTTTCTTGAAAATCTCTCGAGTGTTTATGATAGAAAACATGTTTGAAACACTCCAAGAGTTTTTTTTTTTTTTTTTTTTTTTTTTTTTTTTTATAATTTTCGAAACACTCCCCTTCACATGTGCTTATAAGTTATGATGAAATTTGCACATGAGGGTAGAGTTCGCACTTTTGAATTGATCGACTCATGATAGACAATTCCCCACGAGACACGGTTACTTGCCTAGTTAAAGAATTCCATTGTCGCTTTTAGGTGACAACTAGCTCTAATAACTAACTTGAAGTTGTAAACACTCCTTGAAAAGGAGGTTAGACCCATGAAAGTGCATATCTATCACAAGTTTCTCGAGATGGTACATTTACTAACATTGATTCTCGTCAATTCATTGGTTCCGTCTGAGTCGAGCTCATTTTGAGATTCAAACACCGATCATAAACATTTTGATCACATTTTAATCACGTCTCCTCCCCCTCAAAAATAGCATATTCGTGATATTTTTTATATCAACGGATTAAACAACATTTAAGAATCTTTTGGGAGACAGACGGATTTGATTTAAGCATGAATTTGGAACATTTTAGTTTTATACTCCCCTTTAATAAAGCATAATCAATTAAAGAGTTTTAGAGGAGTTATCTTGAGCAAAAAATATTTTGAAAGATTTTGAAAATCTTTTGAACAATCTTGAAAAGGTGCTCAAGATGATGATGATTTCTCACCATTTTTAAATGTAGTGCATCAAGCGCACACTAGTGATTTTCATTAAAAGCACGAGTTTTGATTTGAAAATAATCAAAAGTCATCATTTTGGTCCGGGTTTCGTCTTCAAGTATACGAAAGCCATTTTTATGAAGAAATTTTGAGAAACGACATGTTTTAGAAAACAATTAAAGAACTCTCGCTCAAGCATCCGTACATGCCCGTATCATTGTTGAATGACATTTCTAGAAACGCATGAATATCGATTATAATGAGAGACACGTCGTGAGAAGAATATTTTTGGATTTTGTGTTTTCTATTGTTTTGTATTTTGAAAGTTTTATATTTTTTATATTTTGCTTTTGTTGGTTTTTCAAATTTTGTATTTTGTTTTTCAAAAATATTTACAATGAAGCTTTTGAAAAAATCATTTTCAAGAAGATTCTGAAGACGCTCTAACTCCTCGGGGTTAGGCTTCGCATTCAATTCGTCGAACTAAATAGTCAAACCTTTCTTTTGGTAGGGCTTTAGTTAATAGATCGGCGAGTTGGTAATCGATCTTCACGAAAATAATTATACAATACCATTTTCGACGTACTTTTGATGAAGTGGTAGCGGACACGGATATGCTTAGTCTTTGAGTGATGAACAGATTGCATGATATAGCTATGGCACTTTTCGAGTCACAAAGACATAGGTATTTTATCGAAAGTAAAGCCATAATCGTGAGTTGTGTTCCCATCCATAGAACTTGAGCACAACACGCAGATAGAGACACATACTCGCCTTGTTTGAAAGTGCAAAGGCAATCTTGTTTCTTTGAAGACCGGTGACTAACTTTTCACCAAAATTGTGCTCCTCCTGATGTACTTTTGTCAGTAACTTGGTCACGTCGTGGTCCGCGATCCGAAAAAGCAATTAGATCAACCGATTTCTTCGGATACCAAAGACCCTTGTGAATGGATGTCTTCAGGTACCGTAAGATCCTTTAACCTCTTTGAGGTGCGATTCGGTAGGCTTTGCACGAAACCGTGCTAAGAAGCAAATAGCAAAATGAATATCCGGTCGACTAGCGTTGAGGTACATGAGAGAACCAATCATGCTCGATATTTCTTCGGATCAATAGGTTTCCCAAACAAATCGGCTCCAATTTTTGGTGAAGTTACCATTGGTGTTCGATCGAGTCACAATTATCCATACCATGATTTTTCAATATCTCGGTTGTATATTTTGCTTGATTAATAAAAATTCCACGTGGGGACCGATGTATTTGTAAACCAAGAAAGAATTTTAGTTCCCCATCATGGACATTTCAAATTTACTTTTCATGAGATTTTCAAAATGTTTTGAAAGATTCGGATTAGTGGACCCAAAGATGATGTCGCCCACGAATCGAACAATCAAAATGTCATGTTTGCATTTTGTGTAAACAAGGTAGGATCAATCTGTGCCTTTGGTGAAATTGTGTTGGATAAGGAAAGAGGAAAGTTCGTCATACCACGCCTCTGAGCTTGTTTCAAACCATAGATTGCCTTTTTGAGTTTGTAGACGTAGTCCGGATGTTCCATGTCTACGAAGCCTTCGGGCGACTCACGACACTTCTTCTTTCGAGTTCCATTCAAGAACGCGGTCTTAATGTCCATCCGATAAACCGTGATGTTTTTGTGAGCGGCATAGGCTAAGAAAATCTCGACGCTTCAGCCTAGCTACCGGAGCGAATGACTCTTCAAAGTCTATTCCTTCTTCCTGCCTATATCCTTTGGCCACAAGACGAGCTTTGTTGCGAATTACGTCATCTCTTCATCCCTTTTGTTTTCCATAACCACTTGAGATCAATGACACGAACGTCAATCGGTCTTGGAACCATATCCCAAGAGTCATGTAGACGGTATTGGAGAAGTTCCTCCCGCATCGCTTCTATCCATGCGGGTTCGCCATTGCCTCGCGAATGTTCTTTGGCTCTATATTGCTAATTGAGCAAAGGTAAATGCACAAGTCGCAATCGGTGGCAAGTTGGCGCCTCGTCCGAATCGCCTTGAAGGTTCACCAATAACTTGTTCAATTGGGTGGTCTTTTGTCCACTTCGAGTAGAAGGATACCGTTGGTTATACGTGTGCGAGTTAGATGGTTCTCGTAAGCTTGAAGACGATTCGGTGATTCCGTAGCAAACGGGTTTTCAAATAAGTCTTCATCTAACGTTGCATCGTTATGGTTTTGGTTTTGCTCATCAACCGCTGGTAGAACGGGTGCAAGAACCTGAGTAGATGTAGATGATGTTGATGGAGTTGGTGCATTGGTTTCGACCGTTGTAGATGCATCTTCCGTTGGTGGTGGTGGATGATTTTGAGCGGGTGCAATGGAATGATGGTTTGATGCATTTGTCAAGTTCCACCATAGTATTCATCGAACATTAACTCAAGAAATTCTCCCATTCTTGTTCTTTAGGATTGTCAAACGAAGTTGATTGAGCTCTTTGAGGTACGAGTCCCGAATCGATGTGTCCAAGTCTCATGGGTTTAGTGCGGGTTCTAGGCGAGTCTCTCGAACCATTTTATGAAAGTTCATCAAATTTCACATTCATCGCTCCATGATCCTCCTAGTTCTTCTCGTTATACACCCCAATGCCCTCAAGTTATCTCGAATATCCAATGAAGATTCCAATATCACCTTTAGCTTTCAATTTACCTAGATCTTCTCTGTCGCTCATCGGATAACACAAAGCGCCAAACACGTGAAAGTAAGAGATATCGTGGTTTCGTTGTTCACAAGCTCATACGGGTTTTATTGAATCTAGGATGGATTAGGGATCGGTTCGAGTGAAACAAGCAAAGGGCAACAAAGATCGACCCATAGAAATAACGGTGCACTAGAATAAATTAGCATTGTGCGAGCAGCTTCCACAAGAGTACTATTTCTTCTTTCAACTACCCCATTCTCACGTGGAGTTCTAACAACCGATGTTTGATGTGTAATTCCAACATCTTCAAAATAAGTTCTTAACTCCCGATTTGTGAATTCGGTCTTTGTTATGCTGTTCTACAACCCTGCGGAGTTTGAAGAAGTACTTGAATTCGCTTTCGAAAGGTGATGATGATGCACGGTGCTTCAGATTTTGACCTCGAAACTTAACCCATGTATATCTTGAATAATCATCGACGATAACAAGAATATACGTTTTCCCATTAATGCTTTCAACTCTCATTGGGCCACATAAGTCCATGTGCAACATATGCAACTTTGCTTCCGAACTAGGTACGGATTGGGTTTATATGATGCTCTTTTGCTTTTTCCTTGTTCGCATGATGGACATAAGTGATCCTTGGTGTATTTGAACTTTGGAAGTCCGTTGACGATGTTGTCTTTGGCAAGATTGTTGATGGTGTCAAAATTGAAATGGGATAACCTTCTATGCCACAACCGGGATCGTGTTCCGTATGCTCGTGTCATAAGACATATTGGTGATAAAGAGGCCATTTGATTGATGTCGATATCATACAAGTTTGAATCACGATTCCCGCCAAGAGATCGCCATCCAAGTTTCTAACAAAGAAAGCATTTTCCTAAAAGCAACCTCTAAATCGCATCACAGAATCGCCTGATCGAAAACAAATTGTGTCCCAACCCTTCGACATAGTAAACCCGAGTGATCAAATAATTTCCAAAAGGTAGATCTCCATAACCCATGATAGTCGCTACATGATCATTTCCAAACGTACGGTTCCCATGAATTTCGCATTTAAATTGATCGCAGCTTGATTCCCGGTCATGTGCTTGGAGCAACCCGAGTCGACGATCCAAAGACAAATTTTGATAACCGCCAAGAATGAAAAAGAATATTTTGGAAACCGTTGTGATTTTGGTTCCTTTGGGTTAGAGGTAAAATCTCGATCACACTCAAAGAGGTTTTCTGAGGAATTCGGTTTATCACTCATTGTACCATTCTCGAGTGTGAAAGTTCTACCGTGGGTTTCAAATATCATCCCTAAAGTATACACTATAGTTCCTGCCAAGAGTGTAAAGTCTAAGTTTTGCAACTAGTCTTCCTACTGCTTAGCGTAAGATCTTTTGGAACGTTCTTCTTAACAGCTTATCATTCACATTCTTAGAAACACAATCATCTTGAACATTAATTAAAGATTTCTTGCAAGTTAAACAAAGAGATTCAACACATTCATTAGACTTAGCAAGTTTCATAGGTTCAAGACATTCGGATGAAATGTCTTTCTTATTCAAAAGCGGTAAATTCCTAGGGTGTTCTTCACTTTCTTCTCTTTATTCAAGCGACTACTCTTAGAGGCAAGCGAGACTCTATTGTTCCTTGTATTGCTCTTAGGCTTTAGTCTGCTGCTCCTAGAGGTGCTTCCTAGTCCTATAGAAGGTAAGGCACACTCATTAGGATTCACAATCTTATCTAGAGAAGTGGTTTCGACTTTCCTAGTCTCTTTAGAGTGCTTTTCTAAACTTATGTCGTTTGTTCCATATGTTTTAGATGTAGAGGCGACGCATTAGTGGTACTTATCTTAAAAGGCCAGAGCTAAAACTTTTGGTTTCTCAATAACCGCTTTTCCTTTATCAACATTTTGTTTAGGCAAGGCGTGGAGTGATCGCTTTTGATAAATCATTTTCTCATTGACTTTTGGAGGAGGCATTGAAATGTACATTTTTGGTTTTAAAACCGGTTTGGGAACATTTGCTTTCTCCTCACCAATGGTTTTGAAATCTTAGTATTCATCGCCTTTCCTTTTTGACATTCCACCGAGCCCTCAAAAGATCATTTTTCGCTTTCATGTCATTGTAGGCACGCCATACGACAATTTGTCATACTTGCATTCCTCGCTTTTTCGATCAAGTTGTTTAAAATATGAGACATTTTCTTTTCAAGTTTCTCAAGAGCTTTTTCATATTTTGAAATAATTTTGGAGGTCTCGATCGAGTCTTTCATGATCTTCAATGTAATATGTTTGTAAAATAATGGACATAATATCGATGAGTCGTAACATCTTCAAGAGAGTCATTTAAATTTTCCAAAACTTTGATTTGTTCAACACGGTCATTAGCTTGCTTTACCGTGGATTTATGGTCCTTGACAAAGTCAACTGCTTTTTTCAAAACGCTTGTTCAAAATGAATTACCCTTGCACCGATGGCATTCAAATGAGGGGCAATTTGAGTTTCAAAGTACTTTTTATTTTCATTATCAAAACTATTAAACCGGATGTTCGTTGTAATATTGGTTTTAGTTTTAACAATGGTCTTGAAGATCCACAATTCTAGTTTTCACATTTTCTACAATACTGTGCATCACTTGTGTTAAAAGGATTGTTTGAAGACATTTGTTCAATGTTCGAAGAGAATTTGAGACAACAACCGGTTTTGAAACAGATTTTGAAACAGTGTTGACTCTTTGTTTGAAACACTTGGTGTGATGGAAAACTTTGACTTTTCTTTTGATTAACAAAAGTAATTCCGTTAATTTTGTTCCATTTGTTATAATCAATAGGTTTGATTTCTGGATTCTTTTGTTTTATTTTTGATCTACTCTCCTCAGATAGTTCTAACGTTTCAAGAGAATCACGAACAATAATGGGTTCATGTAAAACATTGCCATTGTTTAACACATTCTGAGATTTCTGAGCTTTCTTGAGGAACGAAGAATGGTCGTTACCAAGTGTCATTCTATTATTAGTATGAAAACGCGAATTTACTTGATTAGAAAGCATCTTGATTGTTTGAGCGAGAATGACCCGCTTTAAGAAGCAAATTTTCCAAAGTTTGGATTTTTTATTTTATCAAGAATTTCATCAAGAAGAGAATCTTCTCGCTTTGAAAAATCAAGAATCAACCGCTTCTTCTCTTTTCAAGATTAAAAATATTTCTTTTTGTTTGAAAGTTGGTTATTTAAATCGAAATTTCCTTGTTTAAAGATTTAATTTCTAAGTTCAAATTCACATCAAGTGTGTTATACTTGATTTGCAAAAGTTGTTCTTTAGAAACCAAATTTCGATAACCAATTTCTAATTCGATTCTTTGTTTTATGAAATTCAAAGGCTTTTGCTTCTCCTTGTTACTCTCAAGCTCGCCGTCAATTTAGCATTCATGCCTTAACTTCGCGATTGACCGCTTTAACTTTCTCAATTTCAATGCCACGATTATTGATTAATGATTCAAAATAAGCACGTGTTTCCTCATCGGTCTCGATATTTTGTGCCACACGTCTCCACTAGGATCCACATCCGAGTCTCGAGTTAGTATTGCTACAACTCGGATTGTCTAGGTATGTATCATAAGTAGGTGCCGATGTCACGAAACGTCGTTCGTCGAGTAAACACATCAAATATGACATTGTTATAACATGGATCGTTGATTGGTACCTCGACATCTGCGTTGGCGTCATAGATGTGAGGTGCGTCGAAATCAATGTCGTACTTAGTCTCCTCAAGATTTGCCATGAAGATGCGGTTGCATTGAGTTCCTCGAGGTCTTCCAAATCATCCATAATAGCCATGAAGTCATGTTCCTCATCACCAATTGAAGTCCAGATTGTTCCTTTTGTACCAACATGATATCTTTCAAGATACGCAAGATCCTTCTTTTTCGGCTTAGTTGGACAATTCCTTGCCATGTGACCCAATCCTTGACAGTTATAACACTTAAACTGACACCCACGATTCACATTTCTATAATTCCCAATGACCGGAGTCGCAACATTCCCATTCGATTACCCAACGCTTATTCCCAACATTCGACCCAACCGACACCCTAATTCGAACCGCTGATTACGCATGCGAAATCCAAGAGATATCCTCGCTGGGTTCGCAATAACTCCAACCATTTGTCTTTGATTACCCATGTTCACACCCTACCGCAATTTGCCTATTGCGAGTGTTTGATGAAATTCGTTGGTTGTTGTTAGTTGGTGTGGAATAGCGACCTCTGAATGCTTTACCCAAGAATGCAAATGCTTGTGACAAAGCTTCTTCGGTTCCATTTCAAGATCGGTGATTCCTTGTTCTCGGTAATGTTGTTGTTCGGTGAATAGTTTTGTTCGGAGGGATGTATTGTCGCAGTTGTTGTTAGTGGAAGATGATGAAGCTTGTTGTTGTGTATTCACCGGAGTTTGAGTCTTTGCAATGAGAGCCAATGGATCATGATTCTTTGCTAATCTTTCTTGCGACTTCATTCACTTCATTTTGGTTTTGTTTCGTAAAATCGTTGAGTTGATCAAAGTTCACTTGATGTAGGTCTTTTGTTTGGTTGACAATAGTGACATATCGCCCCATTCTTCCGGTAGATTGTTCAAGAACTTGATGTTGCTCACGATAGTTCGGGTGTCAACTTGTTTCGATCGACTCATTCATTAAAGTGCGAACCTTCCATAGTAGGATTCAATAGATTCTCCTGAGTAGATGTAAACTTCTCCCAAGCGCTTAGCAACTTGTTCTATGTGTCTTGTTGACCAATTTACTTCCATGACAAAGTCGTCTAACACGCTCCCACATATCGAAAGCGGTTTCACAACCGCTCACAAGAAGAAAGATGTCTCTTGGTAAACCCAGTTGGACAATATGAATTGCCATGTCATCTGCTTCGACTTGCTTCTCGATCCTCTTGAGTATTCGATTCTTTTGAAGACGAAAAATGGTGGGACGGGAGGTGTTGCATCGCATTCCTGTGGTCTTGGACTTGTCGAGGTATGAAGGGTCCATCCCGAATGGATTTGATCATCAATTTTCCATTAGGTTTTGTCTTGATGTAACGAAGCATTCGACTTGTCCATTGAAGATAACCACCTTTTTCCAACATAGGAGGACGGTTTTCGACACCGGCTGCATGAATGTCTTGTTGAGTTGCCATTGATGAAGGTATGATATGATAAAGTTGATGTAGGATCGATTCAAAGATAAAGGAGTTGTGTTGGATGAAGATTAAGCTCGGTTGTTGTAGTGAAAATTTGGTCTAAAACTTAAAAACTCAATAACTTCGCTCGAGCGTTTTAGGACTTGAAGGTTGACCCAATGAACTTTAGTTGATTCGGTGGTCTATTCTCCTCGCTCTTACGGTCGCTTTGATGGGTAGATCGCGAAAACGGAGTTACGGTTCAAAAGTTATAGTCGTTTGAAGTTTTGCTCAAAATCTTACTCGTAAACCGCCTTATGCGTTGAAATAAATGCTTATGTGAGGATTGCTTATGCGTAGGAGTCCTTATGCGTAAAGAGCTTAGGCGTAGGATTCTTATCGTAAACCTAAGGTTAAACGTAAGTCTTATGCGTAAACTTTAAGCGTAGAAGTAAAGTACCCACGCGTAGAGTTAACTTATGCGTAGAGTGCTTACTCGTAAGTTGTCGCTTATGCGTAAGAGTTGGTTTAAAACCAAAAATCCTTTACACCGCCACAACAGTAAAAGATATCCGAAAGTCGGTGTTCCACACACTTATCCAAGTGAGGAAGCACCGAGTCACCGTTGTCGCACAAAGATTCTTCACCAAAAGTTATGCGAGAAAACTAGGGTTTTGACTTTCTTACGCGTAAAAATAGGGTTTTGACTTACGCATAAGAAATTTCCAGTGATTCAAACGATTTCTGATGCATAAACAGTCTGAAAAACACTCAAATAACACAAAAGTTTTGACCTTAATCACACAAAGTGCCTTTTATGCTTATGCGTGAAATGAACTACGAACAAAAAACGAGTTTAAAATCGAACCAAAACACGTAAAGCTTGAACTTTTTCCAAAACTAGACTCTTTAACACTATAGGAACCTCAAACCATAAGAATCTTGAAGATTTTAGTGCAAAAGTAAAGTTTTAAGCGTGACAACTTTGAATAACGAGAGCTTCTGCGTAACCACTACATAAAAACTTCAACCAAACACTCCTAAACCATTGTTTGGCGATTGATACCAATTGTAGGACCTTACTTTTATCAACCTTATCATAAACCCAACATGTTATGCGAAAACACTAACAAAACAAACACAAACATATGCGTAAATAAAGAAGGAAAGATTAAGATGTTGGTGACTTGATGTTTATAAAACCGTGTATGTTGTGAGAGAAAGATGAAAACAATAAGTTGAATATTCCAAAGAAAACACACACACACACACACTCAAGCACACCCCTCAA
This sequence comes from Chrysanthemum lavandulifolium, assembly GCA_022545495.1. Classification (NCBI taxonomy): domain Eukaryota; kingdom Viridiplantae; phylum Streptophyta; class Magnoliopsida; order Asterales; family Asteraceae; genus Chrysanthemum; species Chrysanthemum lavandulifolium. Next base: position 29,070,213 of record CM040241.1, on the reverse strand, counting down.
ATGACCATTTGAGGGGTATTTATACTCTAAATACATGATGCCCTAAAGGGCTTTCTATGGGCTTCGTGGGCTTGGACATGGGTTGGATTGGATATAAGGCAAGCTTAACTAAAATAATACCCATTTAGCTTAGTCCAATCTACGAGCCCGTTGACTATTCTAGCACGATATCTAACACACGTTACAAAGTTCCTAAACGTGAATGACTATCACTTCTAATAAAAACTATTAAGGCTAACAAATGTGCATGTGACTATTACAACGTATATACATAAAATGGCGAGCAAATCATTTTGGCAAGTAAAGTGCTTGCTAGCCAATTCATATGAGCTACATATTTTGCATTTTGACACCACTTTTGGGCGAGTAAACAAAGTGGCGAGCAAATCTCAATTGCTCAAGTGTCGATTTCGGTAAACCCGTTTTAAAGTGTTTATTTTGTAATTGAGTATGAGAAGTGTTTTTCGGTAATTGATTTTATATGACATTGCTTAAGATTTTGAGGAAGGGTCGTCGTCACATCGAGTCTATATTGGACCTCGATTAAGTTGCTCGTTAAACAAATATTTTGTGAAGGTTGGATAAAGAAAATGAACCTCTTTGAGCTAGTTCAAACAAATAGTCGTACGTACATATCTGATCAACGAGTTAAAAATTGGTTCTCCAAGATTAAGGTCTTTCAAAGCATTCAAGTTGCTTCGTCAAATGGCATTGTAATTTGTTTGCTTTTGGAGCATCAAGTTGTCGATGTCATGGGTTTTTAGGTGTTCTTTGGTCTTTCAAGTTCATTTTTACTCTTAGTAGCTTCTAGGCGATGTTTTTTATTTTTTCATTGGTCATAATTGCGTTTAGGTGTCGTGTCAGGTTGTATTGCTAGTGTGTTTCTTTGTTGTTTGGTTCTTCCATGTATCTTCTAGCTTCTTGCTAGCTTTTAATTTTTAAAAAATGCCGTTAGAAAAAATGACAATGTTGCATATATAGAATATCACGGTTACACATATCGCCTCCTTCCGTATTGCTATAATCATACACCAACACTCTCTTGCAAAAACATTGATCGACCGAGAACACTGATTAATCCACATACATCAGTATTCACCGTTGTAGCTTTAACACCGCCAAAGCATACCAAAGAGTGCTATACGAGTATTTCAATACGTCTCTAGTTAACATGTACTAAAATATACTACATGGAAAATTATTTAAAGACCTAAACATGTGACTATTTTGTGGCTAAATAGATGTGCTATTGGTTTGTGAAATTGTGAGTCCATGTGTTTGTCACCAATGATCGTCATGCGGGTCTAGAAATATAATTAGACATACCGGTTAAGCATGTCAATCAATGCTCATACGGTCAAAAGGAGGTAGATATCGACTATCTCGAGTACCTCTAAGGAATCCAAGATAATCTTCTCATGCTTAGGTTTATTATTTATTTATATGTTCATTCTAACATAGATAATATTTTGGAATGTTTGAAACATATACAAGTTGTCTTCTTCTACTATATTTTAAATCGAAGTGTATAAAATATATACATGTATGGTGTCGTATTAATTAAAATCCAAATATATAAATTTCAGTGAGTTTCTTGGGGTGATAAAATTAGAAACCCTATAAATATAAGTGATTGGCTTGTCTCCAAATCTCTATATTTTTCTTTTTAAATATACATTACCAGAAATTGTTCAATTTCCAACATAACTGGTGTATCTGTGATTCTTGGCACCTTTCTATATTATAAAAACATTCATAAATACACACTCGTATAAACAAAAACAGTCATATAAATACATTTATGTACATAGATAGATAATAGATTAAAGTTGCATTCCATGTCCAATGGCTCCCGTATAGTTGTCTTATTTTTTCGTTACTAATTACTTGCTATCTAGTATGCTAATCAGGTATAGAAACCAGGGTGGATTTTGAGAGGTCCCGGGACACTCATAGAATTTTGCGACATAGTGTTAATATTTGTAAAAAACCCAATTTTTTTCTAAATGCCCATTTTGGTCCAAAAAACTGTTGGGGGTTAGATCCCAGAACAGGGTTAAGACAATCAATAACAGTAGCAATACCACTAGGTGGTTACCGGATATCACTTGGAATCATGTGATCACTTTCCAAAGTAAACTATTCGACCCTAATGCCTGGGTATCACGAATATCTACTTGGGATAAGACCAAATACAGTTAGAGAATTAGGCACAATTCAATAACCCTTGCGCTTATAAGTGTTTAGTGTTTTCTGTGTGTCCTTCATGCATAAACAGATCTCCTATTTATAGGAGGTTACTCTTGAGCTATTCCAATGGAATTATGAGTATTAATCGCCCATTAATAGCCCCATAATTATCCCCATTATAGTAGTTAGTGGTTACATGACCAATTAAGCGTGGTCATAATGCGCTTGTAATCGCCATTTAGCGAGATTTTCCATAGCGATTTTCCACTAGCGGTACTTTCACTTACGGTGGAAATACTGACTTATCGATGGAAACACCGCTTATCAAGACTTTCATAGCATCAAGACTTTCACGGTGCTACGTTGAAACATCGCTTATCGCTGGAAGCACCGCTTGCTCGCTGGAAACCACAGCGATACTTTCCACAAGCAAGACTTTCACCAAGAAGACTTTCACCAAGCAAGACTTTCACCAAGACTACCAATACAAACCACTATATGAGTCGGGTGTTCATGGACCTTATGGGTGTACACTCCGTACCTCCCAACCCATTACAAGGTGTGAACTAATCCCACAAGTGCACTAAATTTTCTAACAATCCTCCCAAATTTAGTTCACTTCCTTTGCATGAAAAATAAACATCAATCAAAACATGTGCATAAATGAAAATGTCCCGAGGATTGAATTTCCATCTTAGTAAATTACACGTTCAAATATTCGAGAATCGGGGTGTTCTAAGAATTGAACCCTTCAACCCATTTGAATACACGAAGATAACTACACACAAGTTTTCAAACACTTAAAAGCTCCCGACACTATACAAGCCATGTGTCCATATCCAAATTCATAAATGTTGTAAAAGCTAAAAGTCCAAAGCTTCAAGCGGCAAAACTTCAACATTTACATAGGTGGTTCCTCTTTAGTCATGCTCCCGCCAAGCACTTTTTCAAAGAAAATTAACCATTAAGTAAAGACTTCATCCTCCTTTCAAAGCAGTTCCGAGCACAACCTTGGGATGTAAATAAAACATGTGCTCCATCCATCGAATGTTCGACTTTCCACATTGAACTCGGCTCCCAAGTTTCCTTAGGAGGAGTTGGGTGTCCTAGCATTCAAGACTAAGTTGGACTTAAACCCATCCCTTTAGCGACTTAATAACCAAGTCTCTAGCCGACCTTCGTCAAGTGATCGCCTAAGTTCATTGAGATCTCACAAACTCTATAGATACCACCCATTCATGATAAGCTCACGAATCATGCTATGCCCGACACCTAAGTGTCTAGACTTACCATTGTACATCGGCTATAAGCCTTAGCCAATGTAGTCGCACTATTGATCCGGTCCGAACCGGTCAAGTCTAATCACACAAGCCGACCCACTCGCGAATGGCTAACCGTAATGCACTTAAAAGCAGTTAAGCACAAATACAATGAAGATCAGAGAATATAGTGAATTCCGGTCGTTATGTCCCACGGAGACTCAATGGTGTGTAAACACTTGATCGACGATAGAATGATCACTAATGATAGTGATCGACAAGGAATTGGATAGATAATTACACTCACCGAAAAAGTTTATAAAATAAAGCGACTTAAATGCAAATTAAGAAAATTAAAAAGATAAAAGATATTAAATAAACGCTATCACTATATTTAAAGTGATGAACGTTTAAAACTTAAAACTAAAAACTAACGTTTAAATAAAAATAACGTAAACGTACAAATAAAAAACGTGAAACTTATACAATATAACTCCTAAAAATATGAAAAATACATTTTTACAAACCTAATGATAAAAGAAAATTTATAGAAAAGGAAAATTATTTTTATAACTAATTAATTAATTATTATTAATTAAAAACTATTTTAAACTATTAAATAATACTCTAAAATAAAAGAAAATATGAAATAAGACTAGAAAAATAAAATTAAAACTTATAAAAATCTAAAATATGATAAAACTAATTTTAAAACTAAAAATATATTTTTTAGACTTTTTATATATTTATTATTAATTAATTATTATTTAAAACTAATTTAAATTGTAAAAAATACCAAATAAAAGGGAAAAATTAAGGAAAAATCTTTTTTATGCTTTTTATATTTTTCTTAAACTGGGAAAATTGAAAAATTATTTTTTTGGAAACTTTTCTTAATTATTTGCAATTAAAGCTAATTAAAAGTGATTAAAATTGTTTTAATTAAGAAAAATAGTAAACAGAGCTAAAAATTATGAAAATCTCAGGAAAATTCTAAAATCTTATTCTAGATCTATGAAAAATAAGAAAACATGGGCTTATGTGGGAGAATTGAGGGTCAGTGTAATCGAAATGGGAATAAGCTAAGGTAAATAAGCTAATAAGCACTATCTTGAACCAAACCACTACAGAAGCTATAATATCCTATAACTACTCTAAAGCAACTTATAGCACCTACTCCTAACTGCTAATGTACTGATTACCAAGGATTTGAACTAACTGACACTATAAGCAAAAACAGATTTTGGACCCTACTTTAAGCTACTGCAAATGCTTATCTAATAAGCTAAACTGAGAACCAACTATGCAGTCCTCAAGACCACCAACCAGAGATACAATATCCAAAATTACAGCTAATAAGGACCTTTAATGAAGAAGTTACAGGCCAAAACAAAAGTGGCAATATAGAACTCAAAACTGCAGATGCAGAACAGTAAATAGGTACCTATGTTTGAGCTTATCTATCGACTTATCGAGAAGCTTTAGTAAAAAAAAATGCAATGCGATCTTAAAGACCACCCAAAGAAAGAGCAAATGTACCAAAATGGGACCATGACAAACTGAAATAAAACACATGCGATTCTTTAAGCTCTGCAAAACCTAATTTTGACATGTTTGACTTATGAAACAGATTTGATACTTTGACTTTGATGAGATTAGAGATCAAATTTAGAACCGATGATGATATAAAATGATGAAATGGAAGCAATGCAAGCTAGATTATCCAATTCTACACCTATATGATGATTTAAGCAACCGATTTTTCACGAGATGAGACAAGGACAAGAAAGATGAAATATTGACTTTTGATGCAATAGTCGCAAAACAAAGATAGCTATGAACTAAATAAACCATATCAAGCCTAAAACCACTGATCTACTGCTACAATATAACCTCTAGCTCAGTTTAAACAAGCAATCCAAACACTCCTTTAAAACTGAAATACAAACTTATCTAGACAAAAACACTGAACCAGATAGAGCTACTGATCACACTAAGTTTACTTGACCGTAATATAACTATATTAACAGTTAGAACTACCATTGAACACAGGTACAAGTACAAGCTTAAAATGCAAAATGACTTGAAATTTGAAAATGAGAAAACCGCTCACATGAGTCCAATCAGGTTGCAGCTAAACCAAACCAAACTCTAATCTATCCTAGTCTAATCCAACCCAAATGAACCTCTGCAACACCCATTATCGCCTTCCATTCCAATTTGAGCATCATAGTTGACTTTCGTTAACCATGGGACAATTTTGCTTGAAAATAACTATTGAGCTTGCAAAAGCTAAGATAAGCTTAAATGAACTTGGTAAAGCTTAAAAATAAGCTATTAACAACTTGGCCAATAGAGTTTTAAACTGAAAATTTCAACAGTAGTCTTGAAAACATAAAATGATATTAAACCTTGAATTACACCTTAACACTGGATTACAACTTATAAAACAACTTAGTTTGATTCATAAAAACAGAAATTACAACAACATGACTTGAATTAAAACATTTAATTAAGAAACGACATTAAAGAAAAATTAAAAACTAGCTACTACTTTGAAACTGCTTCTTTCTTCTCTTTTATAGATGAAAATTCTTCCCCACTTGTTTCGAGTTGATCCCACCACTTATGAGCCATTGGATTGGTCAAAAGTGCCATATGTCATTTTTGGCGCCAAAAGGTCTTGGCGGTTTGAGCTTTAATGAGGGTGGTTTAGTCAATTAATGGATTTGTTGTTTAGAGGAGGTGGAGGGGACAAAGTATGGAAGGGTTTTGAAAAGGTGGAGAAACCATTCTTGGTTTTGGTGTTACGGGGGGAGAGGAAGTCTCAGTGTTAGGCGATTTTATCTTGGTTTGACTTTTGTTGACCGTTGGTTAATATCAAAAGGAGACCGGTCAAGGGTTTGGGCGACTAGTTGTTGGGCTTGGATTTGGTAAGGATTGGATTTGGTTTAACAAAGGGATCCGTTTGGTTTAAGTGAGAATACAAGGACCAAAAGTGTAAATTCACCAAACTTCAAGGACTGATCATGATACTTTTTCATGTTATTACAAGGACCAAACTTGACAACTTTGATAAAACAAGGATCCTTTTGCATAAAATCTATTTTCAAAGGTCCAAGGACTAATTTTGCAATTTTCCAAAGTTTAGGGACCTTTCTTGCCAATTGACCAAAGAATCATTCAAGGATCATTTTAACAACTTAAAATACTTGGGGACCTTGAATGATAAAATTCCACATTTTGAATTTCGTGGACTAGATTTGACAACTTTTAAAACTTGGGGACTAAAGCGCCAATTTTGCAAATTTGATCGTTTTCATCCGATTTTGATCTTTTGCATTTAAAACACATAAAACACTGATTTGTGATATTTTCATCATTTTGATGCATTTTGAGTGTTTTCGGATGATTTTGCGCTTTAGATTGTCAAAATGATGAGTATTTAGACACTCATCAATCCCCACATCGAGATATTGCTAGTCCCTAGCAATGATTTGAGAAAACTTAATGGATTTGAAAACTCTTTACCAAAAGCCATCACTCGGAGTAGCCAAATGTTTCAGTTCAAGTAAGAACCTTGGTACATCGATAACCAAATGATTTTGAGCAAATCATAAGTCAAACGGTTTGATGTGTCTTTACCGAAGCCGCACCCTTCCGGACTAGCCAACTCTTAGATAAATTATCGAATTATCTTTGGTGAGTGAATACCAATTATAGATTTTCCATCGCTTTACCACAAGCCATAAACTTGCGGGCTAGCCAACTCTTCACTTTTTAGGATATGGTGAATGAAAACCATACAATTTTGGGCAAATTGCAAGCCATATAAACGGATTTGAGAAATCTTTACCAAGAGCCATTTGCTCTGGATTAGCCAATCCTTTAGTTTATCAAACATGGCGGATCGATAACCAAGATGAGTAAGTGTATAACACTTACTCCAAAAAAAAATTTTGGCCAAAACGGGAAATTGGGTAGATAATATCCGAAATTCGTGAGAATTCCCCACACTTAGAAATGAATATTGCCCTCAATATTCAAAGTACCGCGGTTATGCCGAAACAAAGAACGTAAAAGGGAAATACTACGCCATTATTTAGAAAGAAGATTTTTTTTTTTTTATATATATATAAAAATGTGGGCATCACCCCACACTTAGGTGGTAGAAAGGGGTAAGAAGATGAATTATGGGTGAAAACCCATATGGTTGTGTGCTCTTGTTTTTGATTACCGAGTCGCTAGCTTGACTCGACCCAATTCATTGGTTCATGGGAAGCAAAGTGGAAGAAACAATCTCCATCGGACTTTCATTCAAGATGTTTGGACAAACATTTGAAGCACGTGAAAGTTCCACACCGATGAGATATACTGAAAAGAGAGCACCCGGCTCACGGATGATAAATGAAAATGCGGGCTCAAAGATAGTGTCCTCACTCCCAAGGAGTGAAGAAGAGAGGAAGTCGCATCATATGTGAGGAATGGAAGAAAGATTTTGATAACAATCAAGATCCGGTCTTCATCCTCAAATGTAGACATATCGGGAGGAAGGGTGAAGGTAGTATCATCGATAAGCAAACTCTTATGATAGAGTACACCTTCCTCCGAGCCAATATCATCCTCAAGATCAAAATAGAAATGATCATATTCCGAGGAGATATGTCATGAGAGAGTTCACCGAGAACTCTTCATGAAGAGAATCATTGAAAAAGCCTCAAGCTCGGGCTTGTCCAATGTAGAGTCACTATCCACAACGGGATAGGAGATGAAGTCGACTTAGCACAAAATGATTCGATCTTAGAAACGAGGAGATTTATATTGAACAATTGTTCACGAAGTATCTCGTCCTCAATTTCGGATCATCGAATCTCTCTTCCTCTAAGCTAACTAGCTCGGTAGCTCCTCGACATAATCGATGTCTCCATAGGATAAAGAATCGTCAAACGAAGTACAATCGTTATCGAATCGGAGAACATCTCGACATGATCATATGGAATGTCAAGAGGAGGAGAAGAATCATCATTAAGAGGCTCATCACACATATTACGGAGATAACCTCGACTCACTGGGGTTGGAACAAGGCTCTCAACACTTGACGATTCCATTTCGGAATAGTGCTAGAAGGCTCGTCCCCATTATGAGAGAGTCAATGGGAGCTTGTGTGATTTCAGTTGACAAGCTCTCATAATATTCCTTCATTTGAATAGAATCCTCATCATCATCGTCATCATATCGATTCTTATATTCATCTCTGAAGCTTACACACCATTCTTTTCATTTGTAGTTTTTTCGAATCGTATTTCTTGAACTTTGAGGAAGATTGCCCTTCTCGTAATCATTGAAATGCTTTGAAGGCTCGGAAGTCGATGACCGATGGAATCTTGTGGGGTTGGAAATTGTCAAACCGGAGAATTGGAATTGTGAAAATTTTGATTCATCGGTTTACATTCAAAAGTCGCATGAGGACCCCGCAATTCTTACAACGAGATAATCGGAAAATAACTTTCACCAAAGTTCGATTGTAACATGGTTCCGCTCATAGACAAGCGGGACCCGTGATGGACAATCAAAACCGTAATGAGAATCATTCCCACAAAACTCGTATGAGTAGGATTCGTATTGGGGCTGTGGAGGTAGGTAGGAAAAATCGGGTGTTTCATTATTTGAAATGGGATCGGGATTACCGACAAACTTGTCTCCGAAACCCACATTGGTACATCGCCGACAATTTCCACCATTAAATGGACCTCCACACCAGGAACATGTCAAATACCATGACATAAAGAATTAAACAGATAAGAGGATAAGGAATGGAGAATCAAATGGTTAAAGAAGATAAGGAATGAAGAATTAAACAGATTTGAGGATAAAGAAATGTAGAATTAAACAGATTGGAGGATAAAGGATGGATATTTTTTGGATTTTTGAAAAACATGCTATAAAAACGAAGAATGAAAATATTTTTGGTGTTGATAACACTTCAGGAAAAGTGTTAATGAACTTTTTGATATTTTCTGATAACTTTACAAAAAAACTTTTTACAAAAGATGGTATATGTGCAAGAATGGATCGAAAAGGTTTAACACACGCTAAAGCCTCCCGCAAGCGCCAAAATTTGATCCGTCCGAACCACCAAGTCTAATCACACAAGCCACCCACTTGTGAATGGCTAACCGTAATGAGACTTAAAACAGATTAAGCACAAATACAATGAAGATCAGAGAATATAGTGAATTCCCGGGTCGTTATGTCCCACGGAGACTCAATGGTGTGTAAACACTTGATCAGACGATAGAATGATCACTAATGATAGTGATCAGCAAGGAATTGGATAGATAATTACACAACTGAAAAAGTTTATAAAATAAAGCGACTTAAATACAAATTAAGAAAATTAAAAAGATAAAATATATTAAATAAACGCTATCACTATATTTAAAGTGATGAACGTTTAAAACTTAAAACTTAAAACTTACGTTAAAATAAAAATAACGTAAGCGTACAAATAAAAACGTGAAACTTACACAATATAAATCCTAAAAATATGAAAATACATTTTACAATCCTAATGATAAAAGAAAATTTATAGAAAAGAAAATTATTTTACAACTAATTATCTAATTATTATTAATTAAAACTATTTTAAACTATTTAATAATACTCTAAAATAAAAGAAAATATGAAATAAGACTAGAAAAATAAAATTAAAACTTAGAAAATCTAAAATATGATAAAACTAATTTTAAAACTAAAATATATTTTTAGACTTTTATATATTTATTATTAATTAATTATTATTTAAAACTAATTTAAATTGTAAAAATACCAAATAAAAGGGAAAAATTAAGGAAAAATCTTTTTATGCTTTTTATATTTTTCTTAAACTGGGAAAATTGAAAATTATTTTTGGAAACTTTTCTTAATTATTTGCAATTAAAGCTAATTAAAAGTGATTAAAAATTGTTTTTAATTAAGAAAAATAGTAAACAGTAGCTAAAAATTATGAAAATCTCAGGAAAATTCTAAAATCTTATTCTGGATCTATGAAAAATAAGAAAACATGGGCTTATGTGGGAGAATTGAGGGCTGTAGTGTAACTGAAATGGGAATAAGCTAAGGTAAATAAGCTAATAAGCACTATCTTGAACCAAACCACTACAGAAGCTATAATATCCTATAACTACTCTAAAGCAACTTATAGCACCTACTCCTAACTGCTAATGTACTGATTACCAAGGATTTGAACTAACTGACACTATAAGCAAAAACAGATTTTGGACCCTACTTTAAGCTACTGCAAATGCTTATCTAATAAGCTAAACGAGAACCAACTATGCGTCCTCAAGACCACCAACCGTAGATACAATATCCAAAATTACGACTAATAAGGACCTTTAATGAAGAAGTTCTGAGCCAAAACAAAAGTGGCAATATAGAACTCAAAATCTGCAGATGCGAGCAAGAAATGTACCTATGTTTGAGCTTATCTATCACCTTATCGAGAAGCTTTAGTAAAAAAAGCAATGCGTCTTAAAGACCACCCAAAGAAAGAGCAAATGTACCAAAATGGGACCATGACAAACCGAAATAAAACACTCGCATTCTTTGCAAAGCTCTGCAAAACCGAATTTTGACATGTTTGACTTATGAAAACAGTTTGATACTTTGACTTTGATGAGATTAGAGATCAAATTTAGAACCGATGATGATATAAAATGATGAAATGGAAGCAATGCAAGCTAGATTATCCAATTCTACACCTATATGATGATTTAAGCAACCGATTTTCACAGAGATGAGACAAGGACAAGAAGATGAAATATTGACTTTTGATGCAATAGTCGCAAAACAAAGATAGCTATGAACTAAATAAACCATATCAAGCCTAAAACCACCGATCTCATCGCTACAATATAACCTCTAGCTCGGTTTAAACAAGCAATCCAAACACTCCTTTAAAACCGAAATACAAACTTATCTAGACAAAAACACCGAACCGAGATAGAGCTACCGATCACACTAAGTTTACTTGACCGTAATATAACTATATTAACAGCTAGAACTACCATTGAACACAGTGTACAAGTACAAGCTTAAAATGCAAAATGACTTGAAATTTGAAAATGAGAAAACCGCTCACATGAGTCCAATCATGTTGCAGCTAAACCAAACCAAACTCTAATCTATCCTAGTCTAATCCAACCCAAATGAACCTCTGCAACACCCATTATCAGCTTCCATTCCAATTTGAGCATCACAGTTGACTTTCGTTGACCATGGGACAATTTTGCTTGAAAATAACTATTGAGCTTGCAAAAAGCTAAGATAAGCTTAAATAAACTTGGTAAAGCTTAAAAATAAGCTATTAACAACTTGGCCAATAGAGTTTTAAACTGAAAATTTCAACAATGAGTCTTGAAAACATAAAATGATATTAAACCTTGAATTACACCTTAACACTGGATTACAACTTATAAAACAACTTAGTTTGATTCATAAAAACAGAAATTACAACAACATGACTTGAATTAAAACATTTAATTAAGAAACGACATTAAAGAAAAAATAAAAACTAGCTACTACTTTGAAACTGCTTCTTTCTTCTCTTTTATAGATGAAAATTCTTCCCCACTTGTTTCTGAGTTGATCCCACCACTTATGAGCCATTGGATTGGTCAAAAGTGCCATATGTCATTTTTGGCGCCAAAAGGTCTTGAGCAGGTTTGAGCTTTAATGAGGGTGGGTTTAGTCAATTAATGGATTTGTTGTTTAGAGGAGGTGGAGGGGGGACAAAGTATGGAAGGGTTTTGAAAAAGGTGGAGAAACCATTACTGGTTTTGGTGTTACAGGGGTGGAGAGGGAAGTCTACAGTGTTAGGCGGTTTTATCTTGGTTTGACTTTTGTTGACCGTTGGTTAATATCAAAAGGAGATCGGGTCAAGGGTTTGGGCCAGCTAGTTGTTGGGCTTGGATTTGGTAAGGATTGGATTTGGTTTAACAAAGGGATCCGTTTGGTTTAAGTAGAATACAAGGACCAAAAGTGTAAATTCACCAAACTTCAAGGACTGATCATGATACTTTTTTCATGTTATTACAAGGACCAAACTTGACAACTTTGATAAAACAAGGATCCTTTTTGCATAAAATCTATTTTCAAAGGTCCAAGGACTAATTTTGCAATTTTCCAAAGTTTAGGGACCTTTCTTGCCAATTGACCAAAGAATCATTCAAGGATCATTTTTAACAACTTAAAATACTTCAGGGACCTTGAATGATAAAATTCCACATTTTTGAATTTCAGGGACTAGATTTGACAACTTTTAAAACTTGGGGACTAAAACTACCAATTTTGCAAATTTGATACGTTTTCATCGATTTTGATCTTTTGCATTTAAAACACATAAAACATCGATTTGTGATATTTTCATCATTTTGATGCATTTTGAGTGTTTTCGGATGATTTTGCGTTTAGATTGTACAAAATGATGAGTATTTAGACACTCATCAACTATCACACCGGATAGAAATAGGTGCTATAGGTTTAGGCCACAATGGAATCTCAAGAAGCAAAATTTTCAACCATTCGACTTCTTTACCAAAGAAATGCTAAAGCCACAAATTCGATTCCATTGTTGAACCGGTAATGCAAGTTTGCTTCTTGGATGCTCAAGAAATTGCACCTCCACCAAGTAGGAATACCCGACCACCGGTAGATTTAATTGTCTTGATGTTCTTGATCCAACTTGCATCGGTGTAACCTTCCAACATCAAGGATATCCAGATATGAGAGACTATAATCCATAGTTCTCTTGAAATACTTCATACCTATGAACCGCTTGCCGTTGATGAGCACTAGGATTACTAGTATACCGCTCAATTTTCCCACCGCAAAACCAATATCGGGCCTTGTACAAGTCATGGCATACATCAGCACCAATTACCCTAGAATACTCAAGTTGAGATACGACTTTGCCATGATTAGGCATCGACTTCTCACAAGTATCCATAGGTGTACTCACTGGAGTATAATCAAAGTAATTGAATTTCCTCGACCTTCTCAATATAATGAGACCGAGAGATAGAAATTCTTTACTTTCATGTTTAATCCTTATACCAAGGATAACATCGCCTCCCCATGTCTTTCATGGAGAACCTTGATGACAAAATTCCTTTGTCGTCAACTGATTTTGGTCGGTGCTAAAGATCAACATGTCATCAACATATAGACAAATGATGACTCCTTTACCGATTCATCAAATTTGCTATATACACATTTGTCGACTTGGTTAAGAACATAACCACTAGACAAAACCACTTCATCAAACTTTTGATGCCATTGTTAGTGCCCGCTTAAGTCCATAAAGAGACTTAATCGGTTTACACACCTTGTTTTCATTGCCGAGCATGATGAAGCCACGAGGTTGGTTCATATAAACCTCCTCTTCCAATTCACCATTCAAGAAATCGGTTTTCACATCCATCGATGAATAACCGTTGTGAATAGATGTCATAGCAATCGCTAGTCTTATGGTAATCGATCGAGCCAGGGGCATAAGTATCAAAATAGTCTATCCTCGACTTTTGTTTAAAGCCACGAATAACTAATCTAGCCTTGAACTTTTCAATAGTTCCATCTACCTTCATTTTCCTTTTGAAAATCCATTTGCAACCTAGAGGTTTGCAACTTTGTGGTAGATCAACCAACACCCAAGTGTTGTTGCCCATGATGGAATCCATCTCATCATTGATTGCTTCTTTCCGAAGGCAATGTCATGGGACTTCATTTCTTCTTCAAATGTCTTGGGATCATCCTCAACAATGAAGCAATAGGAGTATTGGTCCGAGACCTCATCCTCGTACCTTCAACTAAGTATAGTTGAAACTCGTGTCCAAATGACTTTGGAGTCCCGACCTTTTGCTCTTCCCGAGCACGGGTTCGAGTTCTTGAACCACAACCTCATCGAGGACCACTAATGGTTCATCATCGTGGACCTCGATACACTAGTGTCATGAGTTCCATTAGGAATCCTCGACTTGGTCTAGGGACCGATGAGAATCTATTCTCATCAAAGTCTCGCATCCCTTGATTCAATTATTGAGTTAATCGAAACATGTTCATTAGGTTCAATAACATAGAACCTAAAAGCCTTGGAATGCTCGGCATATCCAACAAAGATGCGATCAATGCCTTTTCACCTAAAGTCTTTGCTTTGGATCGGGAGTCTTACAACACCCTACAACCCTGCACCACGAGATAGTTCAGTTGGGTTTCCTTTTAGTCCGAGTTCATAAGAGGTAACCTTGTTTTTTTGTTGGGAACCCTATTTAGCAAATAGCAAGTCATTAACATAGCTTCACCCAGAACCCTCGACTCGATCTGAATAGGACAACATGGAATTAACCATCTCCTTCAAGACCTGTTTTTCCTTCGTAAATACCATTTCTTTGAGGAGTATAAAGGCGATCGTTTCATGGATTATTCCAACAGATCGAAAGTCTTGAGTATCCATGTACTCACCTCCCTATCGATCCTTAATCTTTTGATCAAAGACCAAGTTGTAATTCAACTTCGCTTTAAACACTTTGAATTTATCTAATGCTTCATCCTTGGTATGTAATAGATAGACATAACAAAATCTAGAAGCATCATCAATAAATGTCACAAAGTACTTCTTATTCCCCAAAGAAGGAGTAGCATGCAAATCACACAGTCATCGTGAATAAGCTCAAGATCTTAGTCTCACGACTAACACCACGAAAGGGTTTCTTGGTTATCTTGGTCAACATGCAAGTTTTACACTTTTCGGTGTCCATGTCAAAAGCGAGGATTAAACCATCCCTAGACATATCTTGCATCCTTTTATAGTGAACATGACCAAGTCTAGCATGCCAAAGGTTAGAATCGATCTGTTCATATGAGGTCACAAAATTTGAAATAACACATGTCGGTTGTAATATTAAGCTCGAACATTTGATTACATAAATAACCAAAACCAATAAAAACACCATTCTTAGAAAGAACAAATTTATCGATTCAATAACTTGTTTATATCCATGATTATTCAAAACACTACTTGAAACCAAGTTCTTCCTTATATCAGAACATGAATAACATTAAACAAAGTTACAATCTTTCCGAACTAAACCTAAGATCTACACAACCACGACCATGCACCAAGGTCGTTGACTCATTTCCCATGTGAAGAATAGAACCATCATTCGGTGACTCATAAGTCTTGAACCGACTTCTATCTTTACACACATGAACTGTTGCACGAGTCAACCCACCACGCAACATCATCATCCCGCACATAAAAGATTCGAGATACATATGTAACATAATAAATCGAAAAGACTTATTAAACATATTCGACCTTTCAGTGAGTTGGTGAACCACCACTCCCCGAACCATTAGTGCCTCGATCCATTGGCTTTACCACCAACTTTAACACCTTTGCGGTCCCTTTTAATGTGACCGGTCTTGCACATTTCCAACAAGTAGGTGTTGCCTTCTTGTTAGGATCCGCCTTGTGTTATCATGATACTTGCGTTTGCCTTTGTTGTCATTGTACCGGTGGAGTTGTTATGCTCCACCATATTGACAACAGATGGTCCAACAAAGATTGCCACTCTTTGGCTTGTCATTATCCCGCACCTCGAGAGATTCCTCAATGCGCGGATGACCGCCTAACTCAACGAGTTAACTCCTCCTTCTTATGTTTCAAGGTATGCTTGAAATCTTTCCAAGAAGGAGGAGTTTATCAATAACACAAGAGACCGAAATAGCCTCATCCATGTGCATATTGTGTTGTGTAAACCTTCCAAGTATTCCAAGAAGTTCATTGTATTGTTCCATAACCGGTCTTGAATCACCATTTTGTAATTTGTGAAATTACTAACAAGGAACTTCTTACTTGATGCATCCTCACCATATATTTGGCATCCAAGGAATCCAGTTCTTTGGAAGATTCAAAGTTCGATAAATATCAAACAAAGAATCGACATACCATTCGAATAAGACCTCTGCATATGTAATCATCATTCTCCCACTTGCTCCTCCTCCCGATTTGCTCCACAGTAGCATCATCACCATCATCGTGAATTGGAGTAGTCGGACATAGACCACACTCATGCTCGATGCCAGAAGTGCATCTTCTTCGCCACCTCCTAAAGTCCACCCTTCAAACTTATCAAGCTTGGCAAAGTTTGAAGCCATGTGTTTCATTGCGGCGGTTGCCATTGATTATCACAGAATAGTTTACTTTGATTGTTGGGGTTAGATCCCGCAACATGGTTAAGACAATCAATGACAGTAGCAATACCACTAGGTGGTTACCGGATATCACTTGGAATCGTGTGATCACTTTTCAAAGTAAACTATTCGACCCTAATGCCTGGGTATCACGAATATCTACTTGGGATAAGACCAAATGCGCTAGAGAATTATGCACAATTCAATAACCCTTGCGCTTATAAGTGTTTAGTGTTTTCTGTGTGTCCTTCATGCATAAACGGATCTCCTATTTATAGGAGGTTACTCTTGAGCTATTCCAATGGAATTATGAGTATTAATCGCCCATTAATAGCCTCATAATTATCCCCATTATAGCCGTTAGTGGTTACATGACCAATTAAGCGTGGTCATAATGCGGTTATAATCGCCATTTAGCAAGATTTTCCATAAGCAAGATTTTCCACTAGCGAAGACTTTCACTTACGGTGGAAATCTGACCTATCGGTGGAAACACCGCTTATCGAGACTTTCATAGCATCGAGATTTCACGATCTTACAATGGAAACATCGCTTATCGATGGAAACCACAAGCAAGATTTCTCCACAAGCGAGACTTTCACCAAGAAGATTTTCACCAAGCAAGATTTCACCAAGACTACCAATACAAACCACTATATGAGTCGGGGTGTTCATGGACCTTATGGGTGTACACCGTCTCACTCCTAACCCATTACAAGGTGTGAACTAATCCCACAAGTGCACTAAATTTTCCAACAAAATTGTGTTCTTCATTTTGTATAATGTTTTATAAATGTATCTGGTCAAATTGTGTGTTGATTTCGGCCCTGATGCTAACACACGTCGTTGCTCAAAACATAAATTATACACGTACACGTATATGTATAACTAACCAAGCTGCGCACATACACTTCGTTTAATACCTACATTTATAAGTGGTTTTTATATAATTTACAAGTGTGGTATTTTTAAGATAATAAATATTGTTTTCATATATGTATTTACATAAATCATAAAGATTATAAAACAAAATTCCTTATATTTATTATAGTGCATACTCTCTCATGTGATTTGAAAGAAAGAAAAAAATCCTTATCTCCAACTCTTTAAAGAAAAACATGGGCATCATCTAATAATTTAATGCATGTACACATTATTGTAAGATGCATGCATTTTTTCATGGTTGCATATATATCGTGAAAGAATCGAGAACGATCTCATGGATTCGATAGTTAAACTTGATAAATTCAAAAATTCAATTCAACGGTGTCCAATTCCGTCTTTCATGAAGTATGGAGGAGGTGAGATGTAACTAGTTTTTCCATTACCTAAAGTTAAAGAGGCTGCTTCCAAAACACATTCGGTTTTTTTCCAACTGATCTAACCCTAATTTTGAGAAAACAAAGATCAATTTGACAAATATTAATATATTGAAAACAATAAAAATATATATCACGTGAAGGCATTAGATGTCAAATTCTTTGGTTAAAATTTTAGACAAGTTTTTAGCTTGAATCCAAAAAACAAAAAAGGAAAGAAAATTAGAGGAAACACAGACGTTCAGTCTTTTTTCCCCCAATGAAAACTCATTTCATCTAGGGTAAAATTAAATAGGATTTTTCATATTTAATAAAAATATAACAATTCATGTTGTATAAATTATAATTGAATGTAAGGACTCTGTCAATATAATAGCAACATTTTTCTTTTAAATTTTCAGGGATAGTTAATATTTTGGCGTCGGGAAGGATTTTCCTTACGAGGCATAGCCGACCAACGCCTGGCTACGCCGTGGCGTCGGGAACGTATGACGCCGACATCGTTTGCTCGGACACGGTCAAAAAGATCGTAGAAGGAAGTGTCGATTGTACTAGTGTGTATTTGTTTTGTTCGATCATATGCTATAAATTTTCAGTTATGGCTCGATATCATACTTACTGCCGCCAAATTATATGTATTTTGGTATTATAAGGGTGTTGACACGTTAGCAATAAGTAATATATCAGGATAGAATCTCAAATTTTGTATCATACAGTTAAATGAAAAAAAAAAGTATACAGAACATCTATAAAAGTATGATGTTATTATATAGCTTAAACCTTTTATGTCAATGATTTTAGGAAAAATACAAATATAACCGATAACCAATTTAGAAAAGAATTTTCACAAGTACCCAAACTTTTCCTGAGTCGCTAAAATACCACAATTCTTGTACGTGAGTGAGATTTTCTCCTACTATGTGTGATTGTTATAAACTCGCGCATGTGTGAGATTTATTCCCGCTCAAATTATTTTGTGCGAGGAAAATGTTGCACATGTCCCAATCAGAAATACAAGATTTTCTTCAAATAAACTTTTAGGTAATTGAGTAAATTGGGGTGTAATTTAGGGTTTAGGGCTATTTGTCATTTTCCCATATTTTTATAGTGAAAGTATCCTGATAACTATTTGCTTCCATCAAATTTAAATCATGACAAATATTTCTTTTCATAAAACTCTAGTGTTGTGTTATTATCAAAAGACATGTAGTTTGTTGTTATTATAGTTTGGCATGTTGAGCCGACATAAGATGTTTCACTAGGTTCACAAGAACTCCATTAATTTTTTTCACTTGGTGTAAAATTTTGTAAAATACATGTGATTTTTCTCGAAATGCGCATTAGATAATTTTCTAATTTCATTTATATCTTTTTTAAATGTTACGTTACAATTTATTTTTTGCACCCGGTCAATATTAGTTTTGGGTCCGCCTCTACAAGAGTTTGTATGCATGTATGTGGTTGTGATATGTTATTACATGCTTTTATAATTACTTCATCATAGATTTTATGGTTATACATGTATCATCCTGGTCCGAAACTGAGCTGTAACTCGTCACAATTCAATCACCTATTGTTAAGATCCTGATCCTGATCTTAGGATCTTACGATTTTACGATACTACAAAGAAAAAACGATTCGAATCATACGTAGGATCTTAGCAAGCTTAAGATCTTATAAGATCCCGATCTTAACTATAGGATATTAAGATCTAATCCGATCCGATCTTACTTTTTTCAACCACAAACTAAAAACGCATAAAATTATGGATTGTGTTTTATAGAATTTAAAAACAATTTGTTAATCTTTTTATATTCTATATTCATAATTTAAAACAACATTTTCTTGAAATATTCATATAATTTTGTGTTTGTTATATATGATAATTTGTAGAATCGAATAATATTATAAAAACTATTAAAAACATAATATTACAATAAGATCTTAGTATCCCGATCCGATCTTTGCGAATTCACTCTTGCAAACATGAAAACGATCCTGAGTAGGATCCCGATCTTGAAAACCTTACAATCACCGTTTCAACAAGTTCGAAAACTTAGTTGTTTTCAAAACGGAAGTGTTATGCATTTCCATTTTCCTTTATCGGTTTCGAAACAAACTTGTTCATGTAGTAATGTAACATCGACATAAGTTCGAACAAATTATTTATCTTTCCTTCAAGTACAAATTTTATTACGTATCATTTGATTCAGTGCTTCATTTTTATTTTTATCAAAAAAGTTAAAACAAGAGAGGAGGGTAAATCTGAGTCAAAGTTGATAGCATCAAGTCATCAAGGTAATTATTAGTACATGAATTTAGTACTACATGATGATGATGATAGACATGTTACCTTAATTCCGTACGATATTATGATTATCTTTTGGTCCCACTTACCCTTATCATGTTAGGCTTCTTTCACTTCCTTTCATTTCATTTATTTTCCATCCAAGTACCAATGTTGGTTGTTCGAATCAGGGACCGGTTAGGTTATCGGAAGTTTCAGTTGAACAACGTATTCAACTGAAACCGAAAGCTCACTCGAGTCGATTAAAAACCCGGTTTTAAAACATTGGTTATAACTTTCGAGCATATGGCAACTCGGAGGTAAAGGACATGTGACGTAAAACATAAATCGTCGATTCGAAATCTAAAAATGTATAGTCATAAAATGAAGAGAAGAAGAAGGCGCTAAATGCCTAATTGCCACCATAGCACCACATCAACACATCCAAGATGAGCATTATAAGGTAATTCTTGTTGTCTATCGTTCAAAAAAGACTATATGATATATTGAATATAATTGTAAATCTTTTAGTTTCATACTGGTTAGAGCATAAGGTGTCGAGCGTTATAGGGTTGGCTGATGCTCTATGACGCTACCCTATGGCTCCACTCCACACCTCACCCCAAGCCATAGCACCTCGCGCTAAATTAACCAACCATGCTATACGATAATTATTTTTTTAAATGTGGGTCATGTGTGTCCTATAACTTGAGTGATGAAGAGAGAGTGTTTTTGAGTTAAGTTATAGAGAAAAAAATAATAAAATGGCAGCACTTATTGCTATAATACGAGTCCTATGACCCTAAGGATCATAGGCACCTAACGCTCTTAGACAAAGCAGACAAAGCACATTAAGAGAAAATATGACTTTATAAGCTCAAATCAACGGATTACATTAATCATTGTTAGAGCACTAAGTGCCATGATAAGGGTAAGTTACTCATTCGGGGCCCACGAGGTGTCACATCACTATAACAAACATTCACAACTAACCTCTATCACTCACAAGGACCCATCACTTATAAAAACATTACATATTAAAAAAAAAATGATATCTTACATAAATCGACGCAGACGACGAGGTTACTATGAATGAACGATGAAGAGGTTAGATGGTGTCATTGCGAGCTATAACTAAATTGCCAAGTTGGCATGGCGAGGCATAACGAATTAGTATCGGGTGCTCTTATGTTAGCAACTAAACATACATGTGAGAATGGTTTCATGTGTTGTACAATTTGTACAAATGATATGATTGATGTAAGGAAGCTTCTGATGTTAGCTTTTTGTGTCTAGTACATCAACTCATATTATTTTGTCAAACTTTGGCTAAACAAATATTCAACCATTTTTCAAAATGATGGTTTTATGAGAACGATTTGGACCCACTACGTACAACCCACAAAACTCTGCAAAAGTGGCCCAATATATAAAGATTCGAATAAATAAAGTTTTATCGTCCTTTTATTTTGTCAAGTGTACACGTTTTAAAATATGAAATTGCATACGTAAAGAAACGAGAAGTCAAGTTTTTATAAACATGGAACAATTATTAGAGACCATATTCGGCTAATATTAGGAGTTTTATGTAATTGTTGATTCAGAGGAGTGTTTGTTTAAGCTCTTTTTTTTCAGCTTATTTGACTCGGCTTATATATTTTAAATCTCTTTTTTATGGCTTATTTTTTTGACATACAGGTTATTACGGGTATGTTTGGCAAAAATAGATTGTGATGGTGCTGGTGTTGTTGGTGAAAAAGATTATAAAAATATATTATTTTTATAAGATACATGAAGTAACCTTTTATTTTCAAAGATTATGAAAGATTATTATTTTTTATAATCTCTTATAAGTTATGTAAGTCAAACAAAGATTATTTTTAAATAAATTATTTTTTGAAAAAATAAGATACGTAGTCTCTTCATAATCTCGTGTGCCAAACATAATTACAACTTAGATAAATAATTCCATAAGCTAAAAAAATAAGGCAAACAAAATTGGCTTATAAAATATAAGCAGAGTCAAATAAGCTCAAAACTCAAAAATAAAGGTCAAAATGTAGTTTAATACCCTGAACTTTTTTAATTAGAATTTTTAGTATTTTAAACTTTTAAAAGTACGACATGACACTCTAAACTCAGGAAATTTCTACTACCCTATACCCAATTAACAATTAAGCATGTTAGAAACTTAACTGATGTTATCCACAAAATTGCAATATTCATAATATAACTAGCAAATGAGGGTAAAAACAAACTGAGTCGAGCCCGATATTGCCATCTCGAAGCTCATTTATGATTATAAGTCTCGAGTTCAAGTTGGTTTCGAGCCTCGTGCTTCTAGGTCGAGTTCGGTTTGTACGAGCCAAGCTTATAAAACCTCGAAACGATCCAAGCTTAAACGAGCTCAAGGTCAAGCCTTGTTTGAGGCCATTTAATAAACGATTCCAAGCCTTCGTTTTGTATATGCGTTTATCACGTAATTCGTATGTATATATGTATGTTTATATTTAACGAGCATAATAACCGAGCTCGAGTCTAATGTGCTTAATAAACCAAGCTCGAGTCGAGTTTCATTTATCTATCATATAAACTAGTTGATCCCTAGCTTGTAAAGTATGTTCCAAATTGAAGTCGAGCTAAAAGTATAAGGCTCGAAATGAGCTCGGGCTCGACTAGGCTTCTTTCTACTTTCTACCCTTATTTGGTAATTATACCATGAATACTGTAATTTAGAGGAAAGTGTTTATAAGATTCCTAACGAGCTCAAGTGTTAAGTGGGTATATAGGCTAATAGAAATTTCACTTAATCAAGTTCAAAGTACTTTGTTGCACCTTTAAAAGTTTCACGTAACCAAGTTCATGGTAAATGACTAAATGGAGTTCTTTTTGAGTAGTCTTTATCCCATCTAATGAATCCATGTGTTCCTTCTTTTAAAGGTTTTAAGTATTTGCTCTTCTAATGAGGCACTCCGGTTTGAGTTTATCGCTATGTACAACAGTCGAATTAATCAATCAAAGTGACGCAACAAAAAAGGAGAACAAGATATCGAACCTAGATGACTAGATCTCCTAGTGTTTATCATCTAGACAACTATCAATTTGCCCCTCTGGTTCGACTCCCAAGTGTTTTTCATGTACTGGAAGTAACGACCCCACCCTCTAACGCATTGTCCTTAATCGAGCATCTATCTTTAAAATGCCATCAGTCATGTAAAGCTAGAATTCTAATATCAAACTAGCTACTGGTCTGGTAAAAGGTGAAACCGATCCCCCAAAAACATGCTCACGAGCCATCAGGTCCAATGTTTTAACAATTTAACCAAAGACACGCCACTCGTTCATAGGAGTAAACTGAAGTTCTTATGACAATTTATCTTATATCCAGAATACATAATGGAACGTTTTTTGTAAGTAGTGGGAGCGTGTAGAGATCACTGTATATTTTACGCTCTTTCCCCAATATAAAACTACTCGATCCTATTCTTTCTTCCACTTAGGGTAACAGCGCCCTAAACATAATCTACTAGTGTTTATCATGGCGTAAAAATCGCCTACGTAAGTACACAGACACAATACAACAGAAGCCACAAGTCAAGATGGCCATTTTTAATCGCTTGACCCAATACGAAAAAAGAATGCCCAAATAAAGGCCCAAATTACTATCCATACAATACATAAAGATTAAAGAAAAATGTAAGCCCAAAAGATTCGGCTCGGCTCGACGTTTAAACTTCCCCATAAAATTTTATGGAAAGATAACAAATTGTGCACAAATATAATTGATGCTGCTTATGCATCCCACGGACTGAAAATTCAAATACTAAAAACATTATAAAACTTACTGGAAAAGTCACCTGATACAGCAACTTATAGTGACGGAAACAAAACCTCAAATTATTCTGATTCTGGTCCCATCTTGAAGACATTCGAACCATCTTCAATCAACAATTGGAAGCCGGGAAACTTTACATGAGCTATTGTGTCTTCTCTCGCTAACTGTTTTTCTGTTTCAGTTTTCTGCTTTTGCTTCAATCACTTTCTTGGCAAAAGTTGGTAAGCAGAAAGCAGCTGAATGAATCTGTATGTGGAAATTGGCGTGTAGTTTAGATGGTGAATAAGATAATGAATAATTACGTGTTGATAAGTTTGAAAAATGGTTAAACAATTTACCTCTCGGTTGTAGAACTTCAGGGGTACCGTTGACTTGTTTTGGCTTTCCTCCGCGTCTATTGGGTTGATTGGGTTCTTGAAATCAACTTCTGGTCCCTCAGTTGAACATACCATGAAGCCGATAACCCCACTGATAGTCGAATGGGATTAAAATAGAATTCAGATATTTGTAAGAAAGTTAAAAACTTAGGATAATGGCCAAAAAAAGTACTTTTCTTCAGTAGCATACAGAGTATATTTTCACTTTTGGGTTATTCTTGAATAAATAATGCGTAGATAAATGGAAATGAGCAAGACAGGCTTCCAGAAA
Organism: Chrysanthemum lavandulifolium; assembly: GCA_022545495.1. Taxonomy (NCBI): domain Eukaryota; kingdom Viridiplantae; phylum Streptophyta; class Magnoliopsida; order Asterales; family Asteraceae; genus Chrysanthemum; species Chrysanthemum lavandulifolium. Next base: position 29,045,421 of record CM040241.1, on the reverse strand, counting down.
CTAAACAAAAACAAACAAGACGTTGCTACTTCAACTCAGTCACATATCGTTTGTTTAGACGCTTAATATAGTTGATAATGCTAATAACTTAATCACATGTGTAGTGCATAGTTGCTTAAAAATGCTTTATTCCTTGGCAAATATGTAGAAACTAGTAAGGTAAAGTAAATCTGAAATAACGAAATCGTGTTTTGTTTGTAATATTGTTAGTCTAAGTTTTGTTTTGTTTTTTTTTTGTTTTTTTTTTTGTGAGACATATACCCTATTGTAGAAAATTAAGATTAATCATCTCGCAATTTGAAATGATTGCTAGTCACCGTTTATGTGTTGCTAGTGCCTATGGGTAGATATGAAAAGCTTATATGTTAGTATATCAATATAAGTTAAATATATGTGTAATAAGGAGCTTAAGAGGGGGAAATATGCAATTCAGAAAGCTCATGTCTCTTAAATACTGTAATTGTCAAAAGAAGGAATAGTGTTTCATCTACATATAATCACTAGACTTAAAACTAGGATTCGTATAGGATAAAAAGAGGTTACCTCGGATATGTAGGAACTGTGGTCCAAGCATAGTTGACAGAGCCTTTAAAGATTTGGCGACAATTAGCAAAAATATCTTCAATGATATGCATGTGAAGCCATATACTCTCAGCCTGAGTACACATAACGCCACCTGGACGAAGTGCTTTTGCAACTGACTCAAAAAATGGCTTCTCAAAGAGTTCTTGTGCAGGACCTGAAGTAAACCACCATGTTAGCGTATTAAAAAAAACTTTCCGCAAAAGATACTGGCTGTCAATTTTAGGCCGAGAATCAATCTTCGCCATATAATTAAATCAGTAAAATAAATACTTTTTAGGGCCATTAGTTTGGACTAGTTTGTTTTCCGCTAGGATTTTAGGTTATTCCTCATATAGTAGGATTTTGTATGTTGAACGACATTAGGGATTCGTTCTTACAAAGGGCATCTAACGAGATTTACAGGGGCGTTGGAGTAAGTAGGAAGAATGAGGTAATACCTATCGGATCTGAAGAATCAACTATGACAGCATCATAACTTCCTTCTTGGGCAGCCTTTAGAAATGCAACTCCTAATAGATTGAAAATCATATAGAATTAGAACTTCATAATACTGATACAAAATATTAAGATGATAATATAAGACGAGATTTAATATATTTATATACATACCATCACCAACATGGAGGGTGACACGGGGGTCTTCGTATCCAACAGCTACATCGGGAAAGAAATCTTTAGAAACCTGCAAAGAGACAAAAGAGTTCACATCGTTAACTCAGTTATAAGAAGAGGCAATGAAATAGCTTCGAACACCCCTTAATTCCAGACTACTTTACCCTGCATCACTGATCACATTGGCAATGAAAAAAAAAAATCATGTTTTTAATCACATCCTCTTTCGTAAAATTATATGATTAATTTGCCCGTCATCATGATACTGATTCTCGTCAACAATATTTTACCATCTTATCACTACTAAAGGGTGTTTAAGAAACTTTACTCACAGACAGCAAAGGTTGTGCCATGTAATAATTCAAATAGTACAGTTAAGAAGGGTCATGATGACTCACATCGACTACCATCTGATCAATCTCGCATATATCAATATGCTCAACTGAAGAATGGCGAGCTACTTCACGCAAGACACCACCATCTCCTCCTCCGATAACCAACACCTGCAGATAGAGGAATGTAAGGCAAAATAGTCTACAAGTGGTGAAACTTTACAATTGTCATACCGACAAACAGCTGTGAACTTTTTATTTCCTTGATTTAGCTTAATAAACAGTATTTCACAAACATGTATACAGAAATCCATAAAGTCCATAATACAAATATGGCCAAAAACAATTAAGGTAAAATTTATCCATTTAAAATTCAAAATGCTATATAGTTCTGAGGTGGCTACCTTCTTCGGGTTGGGAATTGAACAAAGTGGGAGATGTGTGATCATTTCTTGATAAGCGCACTCATCTCTTTCTGTAAGTTGAATTACACCATCCAAGACAAGAACCTTCCCATACGTTGCAGACTGAACAAGCAAAATTTACATTATTCATTGTTCTATAAGTAAACGGGAATAAAGAAATCATGTCGTAAATCTAAACAAGCAAACGGGACAGTGACATATATGCCCACTTTGGTTGCCGGTTGGTCAGAGTGACAACTTTTTTTCATTTTATATAACAACAAACTATTGCAGTATAGGTGAAAACAGATCTTATAGATTTAAAAAAAATCAAATACCTGGAAAACCATAACATCTTGGTAATCGGATTTTCCCTGAAACAGTAGCTTTTCAACCTTCAAAGAGTGTGCCTCTCCTGCATGAGAAAGACGGAAACTGTCAACTGATATCTAATTGCATACAAACACTAAATTAACACTGTCTATTAACTCTCGCCAAACTATAACACTTTCTACCGCTAAAAAAATCTAATTTACTAGTTTATTCACCCGTTTTAAATAGTGAGTAACAGCCTACCACTCCCTTAAACTAAGTGTATAAGACACAAGGTTAACTTTTAAATTAAAGTCTAACTTAGTCTTGATGGGCCATAGAAATTGAATATCAAATATCACGCATTGGACCTATAAGAGTCACTAGACGACCTTACAGAGTCAAAACCCGTATTTGTTTACTAAGACTAAAAGCTTTAAAGTTCACAAATAAAAGTTATTCGGGTAACCATCAAATATATTTGCAAAAGTCAAACATATTCGACTCGAGTAACTTTTGAAAGGGACTACCACTGCACCTGATAAAATGAATAATTATTTGTGCACAACTTTATGCACATGCTCGATTTGACATTTTATCTATTCAGATGTATCACTAAGTGTGTATTGTCCAAACAATCATGACGCTCCATGTACCGAAAACTCAAATTTTAATCTAGAAAACACGTTTGCAAGTCAACACATAGTATAAAGAAGCATCAGCTTTTCAATACAGAGTTCCTCTGTTTTCTGATTTATCAAGGGTGTTTGTTTTAGCTTATTTGATGTACTCACGAGCTAATTGAAAATTTGATAATCTTGTAAGCTAATTGTTTATGGCTTATGAGCTTATCCAGATTATGATTTTATACAAGCTATATAAACTCATTTTAATAAGCTCAAAAGCCATTAAAATGAGCTTACAAGCTTAACAAATTTTCATTAAGCTCATAAGCCCATCAAATGAGCTAAAACAAACACCCTCAATAAATTAGAAAACAGAAGAGCTTTGTATCAAGGGACCGAACGAGAACAAAACGTAACCACGTGCATTTTACAAAAAATCAGAAAAGACTATAAACACATTTTTTTAAAACTAGGTGCATTTCCGAAATTTAAGATCCTTTACAAGAACTAACACTACGACACAAAAATCCACGGGTTTCCTGAACCCCGGGACCCACCCTAGTTACAACATTAAACAACCACGATATTACATAATAAGAGAAATGACTGGGAGACGTAAATATATATGTCTAATTTTGTGCCTAAATCTGTGTGTGTTCCTCTACTACAACCAACAAAAGTGTTGTGTTGGTTGTACTTGTAACACTACTTTTTCACAAATCAATAAACTAGTGGCACGCGGATTTCGACACAAAATTAGGCATATATATTTACGTCTGTCAATTATTTCCCTTGTTAAAATTATTGTATTAGAAATGATTGACACGTGTAAATATATGTCTAATTTTGTGCCTAAATTTGCCGGTTAGTAGTTTATTAATCCGTGAAGAAGCGGTCACATAGATTTAGATACAAAATTAGGCATATATTTGTGCCGGTTAATCATTTCTCTTATTAAAATTGTTGTATGAGGAATGATTAACATGCGTAAATGTATGTCTAATTTTGTGTCTAAATTTGCGTGACGGTAGTTTATTGGTACGTGAAAAAGTGGTCCTTCTAACACGACCAACAGAGTGTACACTCTGTTGGTTGTACTTGTACCACCACTTTTTCACATACCAATAAACTATCGTCACGCAGATTTAGACACAAAATTAGACATACATTTACGTATGTGAATCATTTCTAATACAATAATTTTAATAAGGGAAATAATTGACAGACGTAAATATACGACTAATTTTATGTCGAAATCCGCGTCGGTTCAAGAAAAAGTGGTACGCAGATTTAGACACAAAATTAGGCATACATTAACGCATGTCAATCATTTCTCATACAATAAAAAACTAAAAATAAGAAAAAGTAATAATTACCGGGCCACATAGGGCTAATTTCAGAAAACCATCCAGGTATAACTGACGAAACATTTCCGTTTCCGTTTCCGTTAATAGTTTCCTCTTCTTTGAGCTTCTTCATTGGTGAATCACTCATTTTGTTTATTGAATTATGTGTAACTGAAAATGAAGAAGTGATGATAAAAAGTGTGTGTAAAAGAAAGAAAGAAAGATTCTGGTGCTTATGAAAGACGCAATGATATCTTTTTCTGATTGAGATATATCATGTGGTTTTGATTAGGGTTTTAGCTTTTTCTTTTGGGTTTTATAATTTATTATTATTTGTCTATAATTATTGTCGTTTGAGCTTTTCGTCTTTCTTTTAACTTTGATTTTAAATATTTTTGTTTGTGTTATCGATGGTTGATGAAAATTATACCAACGAAAAATACAATTAAAACTCAATTCATTCATATATATTGCATCAATTATTACATAACACAAAAAAATCTTAAATCAAAATCAGAAAAGAAAGACCGAAAAATCAAACGAACAATAATTTTGACGGAGAATAGTAAATTGCAAAATAGATCATGTAGTTTGATCAAATTGCAAGTTTTGTCTTTAATATTTCGAAAAGTTTAATATTTCAAAAGTCAGAACGCGTCTATGTAAAAACTTTGGGTTGCGGTTTTGTTCTTAGATTGTAGGTTTTAATAAAGGCATTTAGTCATTTTATTATGGATAGTAGAATGAAGAAATCGACCGAAAATTGAAAGCGAAGCGGTTCAATCGAAACCGAACCGATCTTACTCGGATCGGTTTTCGGTTTTATATAATTATGGTTTTCGGTTTCGGTTTGGCTCCGCTTACTTTGGTTTTTTTCCTCACAATCAATTTTCGGTTCGGTTCGATTTTGACTTGATGCTCACCTGCACATGGATGAAAACTGTAACTCAAAATTCTCCACAAGGACAATGTGTGCACTTTCGAAAAATAAGTGACGAAACCTGCAATTTAGTCAAAACACAAGAATGTTTTTTGCAATTTACTCTTATTCTTTTGTATTTATGTGATATTTTAGTTTTGGGTAAGCAAATCTTTGTCTTTCCACTTTTGCCTCTTTAGAAATAAAAAATTATTTTATGGAATTATTAAGGGATCATTTGGCTCTTCAAATAGAAATGTTATTATCTGCATATCATGATTACAGGTATGAAATGATATGATCAGCTTCAGATTGGTTTATCATAAAGAATGTGTCTATATCAGAAACAAAATCTGTTATGAATTTGATAAATTGTTTTCTAGCATGAAAGATAAATATAAATATAATTATAAATATCTTTATATATACATCACTTGGACCAAATGTAGTGGTCGTCATTATCACTATCACCATCAACATCATGCACATTACAAAAAACAGCCGACTATGCACGCAGCGGCGATAAGTATAGTTATATGTGTTTCTTTACGTTTAGTGAATTCGTTTCACAACACTCGAATGTATATGTGTTAGTTGTAAGTGTTTGTTTGGGTTCAGTAACTTTCCTGTAGCTTTCCCATGACATCATTATTCCGCGTATAGAAATCGCCATGATCTCTTACGCGTCAAACACTACCCCAAAAGTAAAATAAATGAAATAAAGGTTAAAGTTGTAAAATTTGAATTAAAATAAAATAAACCCATTAAAAATATAAAACTAAAACTCATAAAATATATCAAAATGAATGTTGAATTAAAGAAAGATAAAATTTTAGAAATATGGTGAAATTAGATTATAAAAAAATAGGTAGATAAAAGATATTTTAATTTAAAAATAAAGATGAATTTTAGTTGAGAAATAATACGTCGTTTTATAATTGGATTCTTTATCTTAATTTTTAGTGGTTAGGAGTTAGGTTTGGGTTTGTTAGAAGTTAGGATTGGAGTTTGTTAAGAAGTGGCACGTCATCTCACGATTGGAGCTCCTTATCTTAATTTTGGTTAGTAAAACTCTTTCCATAATAAAGCAGTAAAAAGTCGAATTTTTAAGCGCTTCTAATTTTAGAATCTTAAACGTTATAAAGTAGTATAGATAATAATAATAATAATGCAATCTACACATTTTTGTACACGTTAAAAATATGTGTAATTTTATTAATTTATTAACACTTAATATTTTATAAAGTAGTTCACACTTATAAGTGAAAGTCATTTGTAATATAATAATTCACACTTAGAAATGTTCACACTTATAAGTGTGAAAGTCATTATCACTATCACCATCAACATCATGCACATTACACAAAAAAAATTAATGTAATCTAAACATTTTTGTACACGTTAAAAATGTGTGTAATTTTATTAATTTATTAACGCTAAATATTCATAAAAAATTATTACATTCATAATTGTGATTTTTTTTTTAATAATAGCTTTTTCACATTTATAATTATGAAAAAAATAGTTCACACTTAAAATTGTTCACACTTATAAGTGTGAAAGTCATTTGTAATATAATTGGGAGGTGATACACACACCATATTTTTTTATGCATGCACCACAAATTGTGCATTATAGTATTGCATTTGCATCTGTTGTCGTGCATGTATTGTGGCGCGTTCATCAAAAAAAACGCAGATGATATCAATCCCAATATAATTATCAAAAATAGTTCACACTTAAAAATGTTCACACTTATAAGTGTGAAAGTCATTATAATATAATAGTTCACATTTAGAAATGTTCACACTTATAAGTGTGAAAGTCATTTGTAATATAATTATAAAAAAAGAGTTCACACTTAGAAATGTTCACATTTCCAAAATGATTGGAAGTAATATAATATAATCCACTTTGCACAAAAAAAAAAAGTCATTTGTAACATCCAATTTACTCACACTTTTTCAAATATGAAGAAATTGAGTGTTACAATTAATTTTCACACTTAAAAGTGTGAATTTTTTTTATACAATTATAAATGTGAAAAATATAATACTTTATTAAAAAAAAGCTCACATTTATAAATGTAGCCAATATTTACACGTATATTGAGTGTTAATAAACTAATTAAATTTTACACACTTCTTAAAAATGTGTAAATTAGATTATTGTTTTAGTTGTACGGTGGTGACATGCCACACTTGGTGCACCAAAAGATGTGAAAATCGGTGGTGATGACTACCAACTGAAATAGAGGTGGTGAATTTGTTTTTTTCTATATATAAATGCATTGTGCGATATGTTTGTTTTTAAATATCAAATCCGTGAAGACTAAGAATGTGGCATTATCGATAACCTTTATTAAACATCTTTTTATACATCATGTCTTAATATATCTCATGCATTTGACTTAAACTCCGAGTTTTTATTAACGAGTAATTTACATTTAATTAGCTGGTTTTGATACATTCTCTAGTATATTGAATGGTTAGAAACAAGAATAACAACTATTTATCGTCGTAAACTATCGATTTTTTATATTAGCATCTATGTACGACTCATAAATAAATATATTATAGTATATTTTTTAAACAAAAAAAAATAGTCTTCTTTAAACATTCTACGGGAATATATTCTTGCTTTTCATGTGTGGTTTATTCATTTTCATTGAAAACAAATATCGACATCTATATGTTTTGTCCTTTTTCCCTTTTGTAGGTATCAAGTGCATCAAGTGGGTACTTGCAACTTGTTTTGCTATTATTCCTCTTTTCTCTTGGAACCTATGTGAATTATCTAAAGAAAAGTTTGTTTAAAAAGTTAAAAAAAATAATAATAATAATTGATTGGCAGGTTAATATTTCATGCACTTCACTTTTAGAATCAAAACTATCCACTAGCCCTGAGAATATACTGGTCTTGAATGGCACATTCCACATTGTATGTAAGTTATCAAGTTTATGATAATTGTGTATGTTTTTAACTAATTAATTTTCATTTCAACTTTATATTAGACTTGTCAACTTTCATGAAAATGCAATAGTTAGTTTACGATGCTAAAAAAAGTACTAATATAGTACCATTAGTCAATGTAATTATGCCCCATAATATATTTTCACTTTTAGAATGGACGGTGTGTAAAGCGTTGTGGCTCGCCAGTCGCTTACGTGGTGGCATGCGTGGCTACGCCCACACCGACTGCCGTTGTGGCTCGCCATTAGCTAGCAAATCATGAGGACGACGGTGGCCGCGACAAAAGCAAGTTTACGTTTTATAACGTAAACAATTTCAAACGTTAACTTTTTTTTTTTTTTTTTTTTTTTTTTTAACCCACCACTCCTATATAAACTATCATCTTCTTCTTCATTTTACACATCTTCAAACCCAAAATACATAACAAATCTTTCTTAACCAACAATATCATTTCACAATGTCTCAAACCCATACGACGGAGGATACTTGTAAATCTACTTAACTCAAACGCACAACAATACGGGGTTCTTCAAACCGTCTACCCTTCTTCGACCAATTCCAACCTGTCTCCACAAGAAATAATGCTTAACCAACAATTTTCAACAAGGTTTCGTAAGTTACCCCAACCGATTTCCATCACATGATTCTTTAACCGTCACAATCTCCACGGTTTTTAACCCGTCCAGGTCTCCACAATTGCCCCAAATGGAATCACAACCGACCGGTTCACAATTCAAAGTTCCAAAAGCGTGAACCGGCAAAGGCAGGGCAAAAATCGAAGGCAAAAACCGCAGAGATTTGGACGGGGCGATGACGAAGATGTTTAAGTCATAGCACAAGTGGACGGAGGAAGTGGACCAAGTCTGAAGAAATGTTACTTGCGGTGTTGGATAGAAATTTCTCAAGATAAAGATATGGGCAATGACCGTCCGGAGGAGTACTTTTGGAACGACATTCTCGAAATGTTCAATTCTAAGACAACCGATAACCAGTGGCAAGAACATGATAACCTAGTAAATGGACAAGGATTAACGGTGATTGCGGAAGTTCAACGCTATTTACAAACATCTTCAACGAAGTGGTGAAAATGACCAAGATCATGTCGAGAATGCCAAAGTTAGCTTTACGCACGTTTTGGTGGGAGGAATTTTGTATGAAAAATGTTGGGATGTTTTGAAAAATTATCCCAGTGGGATGTCAAGATCCTATTGACGTTACATGTCTCGAGGATATATTCGGGCCGGACAAACGACCTCGGCACGAAAGAGATGTATGCAAGCGAGCCGACAAGAAAGCAGTCGACTTCAACGTCAATGACGCAAGCTCCGGTGGAAGTCAAACGAGTAGTTTTTGGGACATATATCCAAATATATGCTCAAAAGCCGATGCTTAAATGGCTTGTTACGAGGCGAAAGGAGAAGGAAAAAGCGTGGAAAGAGAAGATCGAGATGGATTTTCTCATGATAGATCCGAGTACCAACTCGACCCGGTGAAAGCGTAAATCATCCATGAAGAGGCGTAAACGTCTATCAAGAAATATCATTAAATCATGGACGACTAGTATTTTTTATTCGTGTGTTGTATTTTTTTTTTACCCGTGTCGTTTTTTTTACCCGTGTGTTGTTTTTTTTTTACCCGTGTCGTTTTTTTTTTTTTGTCGATTTTATTAGTAAGTGTTTTTTTTTATGTATTGTATTTTTAATTTGAATGAAATGAATTTATTTAGTTTATTTGGAAATGAAAATTGAATAAAAAAAATAAAGTGGTAGTGGTGGGGCCCAAATGAAGAGGATGAGGTTTGTTATGAGTGAGGAGGGGGTTTGTTGTGGTTAGTTGTGGGAAAATGAGATGCTGATGTGGCGCTGAGGTGGCGCGACGATGAACTAATACCTTGACACCTAGCTCTCTTATGGACGTGACAATATTGTGTTGATTGTAGCAAAAGAATTCGTTTTTTACAAACCAATAAATTATTTCTATGTAGATTTGGACTCAAAAGTATTCTATATTTTTATTAGTGCAAATCGATACGTATGCAAATCTTAGAACTTATGTCCAATTTCAATTTAAAGTCTTATCTTTGTTTCTTTCAATATAAGGTATTCAAGTGTTTTTGTGTTGCAATGTTGGGAAACATTTACCCACTTAAAAAGTTGTAGGTCACCACCATCTCTTTTATCTGCCCCAGTCAAATTCTGGCCAACGTCTGACCAAAAACTATTTTTTTTTCCAGTTCTTTTATCGTTGTATATGTATCATGTCGTTGTTAGCAAATCAGGTTCTCCAAAATATTTGGGTCGCAATCCAAATATTCACCAAGTAAAAGAGAATGATTTTATAAGGGGATTTCACTTTGATATCATCATCATCGCCTGTTTCGTATGTCCCATGTCGGCGGAAAAATGATCTTTGGTAAAAGTTTCTTGGGAAAAGCGGGTGACATGTTGATAATACATTTATTACTCATAAACCTCTTAATTGTCTAACATTATAACACAAAAAACTTTGATACCTTAAATTGAAAGAAATAAATAAATACTTTAAATAAAAATGTATATAAGTATAGTGCTCTTTTATGCGATTTTCCATTTTTATTATTGTTGGATTATTGTTTTGCTTTTTTGGGAATATGATAATTTTTTTTTTGTTTTGTAAAGGAAAGCAAGTGGCAAGGGGATCTTTGTCTTTCCACTTTTTGCCTCTTTAGAATAAATTAGTTTATAAATAAGGGAATAAAATAATTAAGGGATGAAATGGCTCTTTAAATGGAAATGTAATTCTCTTAACTCTTGGTTGGGTTTGATTTGCATATCATGATCTACTTAAGGTATGTTATGATAGGATTAGATTCATATTTGTTGTCAGCTAATCATGTTTTGAAAATTGGACCAGATCGAAATTTGATTTGGTCCAAAATAATGGACTGAGGACCAGACCAAAATATTCTGTCCAAGTTAGGTCCGGTCTGATTCATCTGTTTGATCTAATCCAATAATGCATAATGACTGATTGTCAATTTTTCTAAGCCTACCAAAAGACAAGATATTCATCAATATTTGAAATTAAGTACATTTAAAAAAACTAATTTAGCACATGTAATAAAATTTGAATGAGCCACTTACTTGAATACTAATTTGTCTGTTCCACTTTGATGAGTTACTAATTGTTCAACCAAGTATTATTGTTTTGTGCTACATCTTGATTTATTGAAAAATGAAATTCTAGTTCTGTCACTGCTTACATGTATAAGAATGTTGAATGACTAGAAACAATAATAAAATTGGAGCCGAAGGAATATTGGCATCTATGTATTTGTCTTTTTTTTCAATCTTGTAGTTATCTAGTGCATCAAGTGGATATTTCATATTTGCAACTTGTTTTGCTATTATTCATCTTTTCTCTAGCAACATATTGAGCGTATAGTCAATTAATACAGAAAAGTTAATTTGTCACAAAAGTTATAATTTGTTGATTGATTGGTGGATATTTCATGCACATGCTATCCTCACTTTTAAAAAGTACACTCCACTGGTTGGATCGGTTTTTATAAAACTCAAGATTGAAACAATTCGGTTTTGACGGTTTGGTTTTGGTTTTTATCGGTTTTGTTGGATTTTTGGTTTTAACCGTTTATATTTAGGTGTAATTAATAAGATTTATCTCATATTTTACAAATATATGTATAGATGAGGCACATACGCAAGTGAACATACACATCGTATATTCATTGTCACATATTATTGATATATTATCAAGTAATCACACGCACAAGCCAAACACACATAATCGCATATAAACATTAAGATAAATATATTAGAAATCCAATCACAAAATTAATATACAAATTATAAATTTGATTTATTTAGTTATTTATTTATTTTATATTAATTATATATTAAAACCGATTTGGTTTGATTTTTACGGTTCGGTTTTTGGACGAAAACCGAACCGAATTTTTCGATTTTTGAAAAAAGTAAAACCGAACCATCGGTTTTAGTTTCGATCGGTTATTTTGATTTCGCTTTTTTCGTTTTTCGGTTTTTTCAGTTTTCGGTTTTTTCGGTTTTTCTGCTCACCCCTACCACTAGCCCTTAAATATACGGGCTTTGAATGGCATGTTCCACATTGCATATAAGTTATCAATTTTATGATAATTGTGTATGCTTATAAGAGCAAGGGGTATCATAACTTAAGCCTCGCATCATTCCCAGCTAATGCCGCAGTAATTCCAGTGCCACCACAACGCCCCCTCCAGCGCAATAGTTACTTTACTACCGTTATTCAATGTAATTATGCCCCAAAATATAGCGCAATAGTTACTTTACTACCGTTACTCAATGCAATTAAGCCCCAAAATATATTTTCACTTTTATCGACGTGACAGTATCGTGTTGATTGTAGCAAAAGTAGGGGTGTTCATTGTTTGGTTTGACATTGTACAAACCAAAAAATAAACCAGATTGAAACCGAAGAAAACCAGATTGAAATCGAACCGAAGTATTTAATTGGTGTTTGATTTGGTTTTGGGTTTGACAAATATATAACTAAACCAAACCGAAAAACCGAATATCTCTATCCACATAAAAAAAAAATTATACATATATAAATTTTCAATCCTTATCTTCCCAACTAACGATCATGATAATTTAAAATCTTTTAAACTAATTACTGCTCAAATCAAGCATTGCTTTTTCAGAGATGAAAGCAACATCAAATGCAAACATTGGAGAAGATGAGTGAAGTTGCAACTTGGTTTAGATGCTTGAAGATTTAAAGATCAAACATTCAATTTAATAAGACTTCTGAAAACCTTTGTCGAGAACATTTTATCACTTTTATTTACTTTCGTTAAGTTCTGAAACCTTTTGATTTTTTTAATTTTTGTTTTGTTACTTTCCTTCAGTACTTTGTGAGACTTTTTGATTTGTTAATTTTATTTAAACTTTTTGGTTTTTATTTGTGACTTCTAGATTATATTTTGAAGTTTACTTGAATTTGGCTTTCTTGATTTTAACTTAAACCAAACCGAATTTTAATTTGGTGTATGGTTTGGTTTTATCCGGTTTAAATTGTTCTTGTTTGGTTTTGGTTTTGACTTTGAAAATTTTCAAACCGATAAACCCGAACCATACAACCCACAAACTCGAAACCAAAATTGATGAACATCCAGAAAAACTCATTTTCTTACAAACCAATAAATCATTAATATGTAGATTTGGACTCAAAATTATTCATGTTTTTTATGCTTTTGGAACATTTCTTTATATTAAATATCAAACAAAGTGAATATGAGATACATTTTTACAAAAAGTTTAAATAGAAGTCCAACTGTCCAACTATGCTCTATTGGGTGTGTTGTCAATGTGTCAACATGGACCAAGATTCGTATAGGGCCAAACTAATTAATGGGTCTTTAGTCTTTACTCTTTAACTAAGCATTGCATTCTGGTGGAACAATTTTGTACCTAGATGTGTCTTTACAATAAGAGTAAAACATATGTTTGGTTCGAGCCCAATTCAAGCCAACGGTTTGTTGTCGAGTTAGCGTTGTATAATCATTTCCATCAATAGGGTCCGAGGTCGAAAGACTTGGGCTTTTTGAACACGACGAGGCTATAGATGATGAGTTGGTTTTCGGCGTTAGACAACCTTCCATTCTAAGTTCTCCAAGTGAAGCAACAAAAGGTGCGTATTTGTAGTTAACGGGGTATTTTCCTCCATGGGTCGCCCAATCTGAGGCGTCCCATATGGTTGTGTATATCGACATTGGCTTAGATGGATATACAGAAGACGATGCTTGGTTGTGGATTACTTCTCTTATCGGTATATTGTCTACCAAAAACCTATATCACAGAAAAATGGAAATGAGTATGAACATAGCAAAAACCTTTGAGGTATTGTGCCAAGATTGCAACATAGCAAGCCCAAAGTAACATGTTAATTATTAAATATCAAGAAGAAAAACTGTATATAACTCAACTTAACCCTTGCTATACTTCATATTAAGATTGATTACGATGTAACGACAAGTCGTCGAAACTCTATTTAATTTGAACCTGGATGTAGTGATATAAAAAGTGAACATCGATGGTCATCTCAAGACTCGCTACACAATCGATATTAAGCTAGCTAGCCATGAGCGGAGACAGTAGGGGGGGCAGGATGGGCACCCGGCCCCCTAATAAAAAAATTGTAAGGTAAATTTACTAAAATTTGTAGCTATTTTCGTAATTTACCTACTTATCTTGACACTGTTAAACCTTATGTTAGATTAATATGAAGCTTACACTATGTGATGAGTGTTCCATAACATGCTATATTCATGAAACTCTTGTGTAGGATCAAACCAAAGGTTAAACTTTTCTTCTCTTCCTGTTTTGACACTTCCATTCCCATATATATTTGTTTGGAGAACCCATTCTTTTCGCTTCTCATGTCCAAGCAATTCAAAATCAATCTCGTCGTGGTTATGGGGAAAAACATCTGAATTCGACATCTAAACACATACAATAACAAGGTAATTAAGTCAAATTTCATAAAAAAAACTCGAATAAATGTAACATAATACAATTGCAAATGGAAGAAGATATATAACTCACATAGAAAGCTAATACTACTCCTGAAGTAACACCCATTGGCAACTTTATTGCAGCACTAAAGAATCCATGATGGTATATATCCTTAGAAATCAATCCAGAACCTAAACAAAAACGCGAAAATGGTGTTCATTACACATATTATCTCAACGTTAAGAAGCACGTTTGTTATGTATTAGGATCGTTTGTTTTCACCTGATTTTTTGTCTAGAGTAATATCGGCATATGCTCCATTGCTTTTCATTTGAATATTTGATCCTCCATACAAAGTTGACATCTTTTGTGTCACTGGTGCTGGATGAAAACGTTCAGTTAACCGCTCAACAGTTGGAGGAGGCTTATAAATCGGGCCTCGAGACAAGACCGGGATTACAAGACATGTAATAAGAAGATATCTTTGTAGCAAAGATGTCATGTTTTGGGGTTGAAATGTTACATGATTGTTGGAAGGATGTTTTTGGTTCTTATATATACATGTTTTTTTCATAGGTTGTTTGGCTTAATAATAGTGACTATATATTTTTCTTCATTTTATTTTTGGTTTTTGTGTTATGTTTGAAAATAAAAACATATTTTGCTAGCTGTATTTGAGATTTAGGTTAACATTAGGTGTTAAATCAACAACCATTGATATATAAGTTGAGTAATATGTTAAATTATGTCAATACATGTTGCATTTATGAGACAAGAAATAAATATGGAACTTTAAAACAAAATATTAATATGAACAACAAATAAGCTTGCATGATTTTGTATGTAACCTATGAAAATTAGTTTCACAAAATATGCATGGACAAAGATGATGAATTATATTTTGTACTTATTAAGTTAAAGAAAATGGTTGTTTTTTAGTTAATTTTTTTCTCTATTGTAAGAGTTGTAAAATCTTATAACCAAAAATGATAATTTCTAATGATTGTGTATAACCTAAACATTTTTAATTTTCTTTTATTATGCATATAGTTTTCGTATTAAAATTCGAGTTATTTCACGAAATAATACTCGTGTATGAGCGTTTATTATGTGAGTAACACACAATTTAAAGAATAAATGTACTTTATTTTTATAAAATGTTTTCATTGATTCTAATTCACAAGACGAGTATTCGTGTAAAACAACGAAAATTTGAACAGTTAATTAAGTTGCGATATTGTGCTTAAGTACTTTTTGTAATATTTATACGTACAACGTAAAATAATCAACATGTAATTGAAAACTGTTATAACATGCGATAATTCAACTCAAAACAATTCTTATAATATATCAAAGAACGTATAGAAAACATTCAGTGAAGCTGAAAATGAAACATTGCATTAATTTTGAAATATGATATCTAATATAGTAGAGTTTGTAGATGACTTTTAGAAATTATTAATGTTGGAATTAAATAAAAAAGTCTCCTCTTTTTATAGAAACTACATAAAAAAAAATGTCAAAAGTTATCATGCATATTTTTAAATTTTCAATGAGAACATTGTTAAGAGAGCCATTTCATTAACGTGACATTGTTTGGATTTATATGTGAAAAATAAACAAAATATTAAAATTTAAATTTTAAAACGGTATTTTGAAGATTAGACATTATTCATTTTTTTAATTTTCTATGTTTTAAGTAAAATATTTTATTTTATTTTATATGTAGTAAAGATAGAGAAATAATTAGTTTTATTTGAAATAAAGAGATTATATAGACATAAAAATTCTTACCAATTTATACAACCAAGTAGTAACCAACTACTCTAGTGGCAATTTCAACATATCTTTACTTTACAAGTCAAATACATTTATGAAACTTTTTATGAGAGCATGGATTATGATAAAGACATAATTGGAATAAAGCAATGTTATCTTAAGGTGCTTAACTGCCATTTGGGTGTTTACAGCTGTTTAAACCAAAAGGTTGCATTCATGGTTTTGTGGCATACTTGATCTAATGGGTCCATTTTTTTGCTCTCATTTATTTTGTGATAGCTAAAGATAAAAGATTATAGGGAGGGGCAGTTAGGTAAATAAAAAGTAAGCAGCTGGACACCATATTAGACCAGCATCCAAATGCTAGTTTTTTAGTTTTGTTCATTTTCACAAATTTGGAAAATCAAATGAAAAAAAATAAGAAAATATATATTTCTTTGGTTTTGTTAAGAGTAAAACCAAAAATACATCCTTATAATTTATTAAATCTCATAGTTTACATCCTTGTCAGAAAAGCTGAGACATCTAATCCTTTCACCAATAAACGTTAGACAATATACATTCCTAAAGACAAACAATGCAAATAAAATTTTATTATCTGCTAACGTGGTTCTAACATGAGATGTATTTTTGTCTTTATGCTTTTGTCACTAGGATGTAATTTGCAATTACTCTTATTAATTGTAATTTTATTATTATTAATTTTAACTTTTATTACTATTACTTAAAATTAACAATTAATTAATATTTAATTATTAAACAATAATTTTTATTATTATTAACTCAAAACTGCAAATTACATCCATGTTATAAGCAAAAGAACGAAAATACCTTTCATGTTAGAATCACGTTAGCAAATAACTGAAAAAAATTGCATCGTTCGTCCCTAAAGATTTATATTGTCTATTCAGGATTGGTTTACTTGGTTAGATGCCGCTCATATGTCGAAAGGTTCTAGGACTATTTTTGAAGCAGTTGCTTCTATCATGATGTGGTTCATTTGGATTTTTCGTAACGCTTCGATCTTCTCGGCAAGTAAACCTAAAAAGGCGAATATTTGGGATTTAATCGTCCATCAATCATTCTTGTGGATTTCATCTAGAAATCCTATGTATAGATTTAGATGGATAGATTGGTTAAGGAACCCTATTAATATTCCTCCCATGTAATTCTTGGTTTGCCACTACTACAAACGGGCAAATGCTACGGAAATTTATAATCGAAATTTTCCGTTGCAAATATCTGACGCAACGGCAACATATTTTCAACGGATTAGCAAGGAGATATAAACCCGTTGCAAATCCATTGCAAAAACTAAAGTAATTTCTTTTATAGTTATTTTTAAATGTTCCGTTGCAAATCCGTCAAGTTTATCTGAAATTTGTAACGGATTTGCAACGGAGTATTAAAAATATATATAAAAGAAACTATTATTGGCTTCCATTCCAAAATCGTTGCAAAATTTTAAATAATTGTCATGGATTTGCAACGGAATAACTATAATTATTTAATTTCATTTTATTTTTAATAATCCGTTGCAAATCCATTGCAAAATCGTTAAAGATTTGAAACAAAATATTTAAAGTAAATATAAAAGAAAATATTGTGTGTTTCCGACTTTCCGTTGCAATATTGTTGCATTTTTTTTAATAATTGTTATGGTTTTGCAACGAACCATTATCTTAATTTAATTTCTATTTATTATTAGAGCAAATGGCACAAAAAGGCATCAAAGTTATGGTCCATTTCCAATTAAGATATTCTACTTTTTTTCTTGCATAAAAAGGTACCAAACAAATTTTTTTGGCGGATTTGGGTTTTTCACTAACGTTCGTTAACTCATTTCGTTAGTATATTACATGTTTAGTCCTCGAATTTGTTTAATCATTTCATGCAACATCCAAAAAAAATTTCGAATTGTTTTTACATGTTTGGTCCTCGAATTCTTATAATATTTCATTCAACATCCAAAGAAAATTTCCAATTTTTTTTTTGAAAATTCTATTCGAAAAATTTTGAAAATTTTAAAAATCTTATAGGAATAAACCAGAAAATAAAACAAAAGCAACCCAAAAATAACTTCTTAAAAACATTCATTCATGCGAATACATTTGGCTACACTAATAATGCTGGTTCTTGTACGCAGCTTACACATTTGCATAGAAGTGTGCTTTAAATAATAAAACACTTACTTGAAACTAGTAAATAATATATATAGATTTATGCGCATTCATTCGCATTTTTCTTCTCATGGCTCGAGGAGTTTTGCCTCTTAAACCCTCACAAATAGTCTTCTAATAATAGTTAGTTTAATGTTTAAAGTTGGCCATTTGAATGAGCCAAGTAAGACAATGGTTAATGACTGCTTCACTTGACTCTTGTTCTTTAAACCCTGCTGCTGACCAAACGGTTTAACTGTGTTCGTAAGGTCACCAAGTGCTTTCCTCCCACTAGCTTGCGCTTTCACCAATTGCTTCTTGACGACACCGACACCAACATCTTCCCCAATTGTGATCACATTCTTTTGGTTCTGCTTCCTTAATGGCTGGAGTGCAGATGGCTTCATGGAGTTTGATATATCATTAAGCGCTTTTCTTCCTCCAAGACCCCTTTGTTCTTTTTAACAGTATATCCATTCATCTTAGCTCCTAAAAAACGAAGAATGGTTAATTTCATGACTAATAATTCAAACAAAAACTATTGCACCCTTTGGTCAAAAAAATAGATACAAAATAAGACACACATCAACATGTTCACTGTGTATTTCGCCAAAAATCCAAAAAAGATCAACATGTCATTAAAGCAAAATACTCAACTACTCCACTCAGATTATATGGAATTGTAAGAAAAGAGCACACTTACCATCAAAGTGAAAACTGAAGTTCAAAACACACCCCTTTAGGGGCTGAAAATCAGCAGCAAATGCTCTCATGTTTGAGCTGAAAATTAGCAGCAAACGCACCCATTTAGGGGCCGAAAATCAGCAGCAACACCCCCTTTGGTGAACTAATGGTCATGATAAGCCAAAACCAAATGGGTTAAAGTTGGAGACTAAGACAAGCCAAGACCACCTTAGCCTAAGGAATGTCTAACAACTACAAAAAAATAAACTGAAAGCATAATGACCCGAGTGAGATGGAAAACTTAAGTCGAGGATACCAACTAGCCAAAACACAAAGTTTTTAAGTCTCTTTCCTGTTTCTTTTACCACCGATCCGCAACAACAATTTGCCACACCATTTTAACTAAATCACATCATTATCAACTCCTTTATCAATTTAAATCTTCACCAATATTAACAATAAGACTTCAAATTTATTAATAACAATCGAAAAAAATATATAATTCGAATTTTACAAATGAGATTACAATTTAACAAATTCAACAAGATAACAATTGGATAATCTTACATTAGATTTCGTGGGTCGAAATAGATGAACACCGAAAACCCAACGAGCTCAATTGGAGGAGTTTCGGGACGAATTAGAACAATTAACTTCTTGGGAAAGCCTTCATATGCATCCAATTGCAAAAACCCCAAGCTAATTTGGAAAAGCCCTTTCGATTGATATGAACCCTAATTTACAAAATCTCTAATTGGGGTGGTGTTTTGTGTGAAACATGAATTAAACCTGTAGAAAACTTTCTTATTTGTAGATGATAAAAAGGATAAAGCATCCTTGCTTACTTGACCTAGCTCATAGGTTGATCTCGTTCTTGGCTCTAGTCGCTTTCTCCCGCCTCCACGTACTCTCGTGAATCTGCCTTGGTTACATGGAAATGATATATCATGCTTGAGGATTGAAGAGGAAAGGGAAGCAGGAAACTTTTTACTCCTGGCTTTTGGAGACAAGCGTAGCAGGAGAAAGAAAATAAAAGAGGAAGAGTAGTAGGGTGGGAGGAGAATAAGTAGGGTAGGTTTGGATATCGCATGAAATGATTATACAAATTCGAGGACTAAAATGTAATATACTAACGATGTGAGTTAACGAACGTTAGTAAAAAACCCAACCGCCAAAATTTTTTGTTGAAGACTTTTTACGCAAAAAAAAAGTAGAATCCTTAATTGAAATGAACCCTAACTTTAAAGTTTTTTGTCTTATTTTTTATTATTAATATTTTATTCCAATCCGCTTGCAATTTACAAAGTAATTGCTACGGTTCTGTGATAACCAATAAAATTTCGTTTTCTACTTGTTTTTAATATTTTTTTGGTATTTCCATTGTAAATTTTGAAATAATTGCTATGGTTATGTAACATACACTATTATTAGTTTCTTTTTATTATTCCACTGGATATTTCCAAATAATTTGCTATGGATTTGCAACGGATTTGGTAAGTTTAATCGTTTCTTTTTATAATTCCACTAATACGTCTTATACAATGGTGGCTACTTATTACATCAGAATATTTTATAAGTAGAGCCCACGCATTACCGAGGAGGTTGAATACGGCGTATCGAACCACTGACATAAGACTATGAATAGAAGGCTTATTCACGACTTTCAAAGCATCCCACTCCACACCACAACATTATCGATCGATTATAAGGTCCAAGGAAGGTCAGAAACACGACGACTCGCCAAGAAGGCATCTCGAGTATCATTTAATTTGTTTCACCATTTGGTTATCGTATCGTTTTATTATGTTTTCTATCCATTTAGCTTTGATTACTTATTTGTATTGTGCTACTAAGATCATGGGCTAACACCCTATGGTGTTAGCCAAGTTCATGACTATTATGTTATTTTGATTCATTTACTTTGATTGTATGCATTTTTGTTGGATATTATTTACGTCTAGCTTGCTCGATTACATTTGTTTACTTTGCTTGAAGTATGTTGGCTATTGTTTACTAACACACTTACATTTTCATATAAAACACCAAACAAGTAATATTGTTTACATCTTATAGAAATGCATATGTATAACAACTAGTGTTTACATAATATGGAAATTTACATATATACTTTGTATATATTGTAATGGGTAAAAAACTAAGTCCATGACCTATGACCCATGATCCATTGACTAGGTACAATGAATGTTGTTGGGTAAAACCCAAAGTCCATGACCAATACTCATGAAGAAAGAAATAAATGACAAGCTCGCTGAGGCGTTGACACAATCATCCTCTTACTCCCTGATCCGCTTAAATATTTGTTGATTAAGGTACACTTGGTGTTTCATACACATTTTGTTTTGAAGTAGGAGGTGGATTTGGTAAACTTGGTTGATTATACTCATTTTGTTAAGAAGTGATGCATTCGGCAGGATTTAGTTTTTACGCTTCGTGTATAATACACTTTTTTGGTTTAGAAGTGGTATATTTGGTAGGATTTGATACACTATGTAATATGAAATTTGAATATTCGTCTAATTATTAATTTGGGCTTCAATTGTGCGTTCGAATTATTTAGTTGTAGATATTTGTATATTACGGAAAAATAGCTAAATGCAATTTTTTCTTCTAAAATGCGCTTTTTGTTATGGATTTGTAACGGAATCATTTTGGTGACACACTCTTGAAAACTCGTCACTAATCTATTGAAAACTTATACCGTTGCAATTTCGTAGCAAATCTATTCCGTTGCAATCCCGTACAATATATAATCCGTTGTAATCTTTTGCAGCATCTACCGTAGCAAAATCGTAGAAAAACTGTTGGAATAAGATCCGTTGCAAACACGGTTGCTAATTTTGAACGGATTTTTCTTGGTTGGAAAACAGTTGCAATTTTTTTAACCCCGTTAGAAATCCGTTGCAATTTAAATTTCCATTGAGCATTAACGCTACGGTAGGAATCTGTTTTGCAACGGATTTGCAACTGATTTCTACCGTAGCATTAGCCTACTTGTGTTGTAGTGTGCTAGCTTTTGCTAGCTTTTTTTTTTATATAATGCCGCCGTTCAAAAAAAATATTTTCTAACGTTTATTGATAGAAAGATGTAGATGTCTCAACTTTTCTGATAAAGATGTAAACTGTAAAATTTAGCAAACCACATAAATGTATTTTCGAGTTTACTCTTTTTGTTGCCATTGAAGTTTAACTCAAAAGCCTGGTAAGACCTGAACTTCTAGTCCTGAGCCTTTGAGCCTAGAGTCTTGATTAATTAGCAAATGTATCTTACAAAGTTAAACAAATCCATCTCAAAAGTTTAACAAATGAGGTGAGGATATACCACCTAAACCGAAGATTATGGACTTAAATGTAGTTTTAGTGCACATATGATCATGATGTTACGCGATTTGTCACTTATGTGTTAAACTTAGAAGTTAGATCATGTCGATAACCCGAGCCGCCATAAAATATTTTTGGACCTGAAAGTGTTTGATAATGTTTATTATCAAAATATCTATGGCTACAAATTATTTTGCATATTTATGGTCAAAATTAGACAGGAAATTAACATCAACTTTTGACTCTTATAATGTGCCTTAGCTTAGCGTCCATTTTGACATTGACGTGTTGCAATTTGCAAAGCCATAAGTTTCTGTTCGACTCGTTGTTTTGAATGTTACATTTAATTGTATCAGTAATTTTGGCATATCAATATATCCTTAGAATCGATAGCACTTGAGTGTTGACTACGATACAAATACGAGATTATGGATGGTGAAAAAGCTTGTTTGACATGTTTGAGTGTTGGACATATTAGCTCATAGAAAAGTCTAATAGATCGTAGTTTCACAACCTGACTTGCCATATTTAATATGACAACGGTTCAAAGATTAAAACAATGGTGTCCATAACTCTACATCAAGTTGATATCTTGGGCTTCAACCACAAGGTTAGTTTTATTTGGGCCTATATACCTTCTCAGCCCATGGGCTAATATATCTTTATATGCCAAAGTGCCAAAAATATCATCTCCTTTTAGACTAAAGCAACACTAATCATACTTAACTTTTCCAATATTGTAAAAATTTGTTTCATTTCACCTTCATGTTAAAGTTATCAAAAATTTTATTGATTCTGATTTTGAGTTATGGGTATAAATACGATCTTATAACACATAACAAGCCGAATTCAAGTTTAACAAAACTCGACTCGCACCATAAACACGATAATAATGTTACACTAAAAAACATTCGTTACAACTTTACAATTCATAATGCTTTTACGTAAGAAACAAAAAGGAAGAGTACGTACACAACCATTCTTAAGGCCATTTAAACTCCCTAACCCAGTTACTCTCATCGTTACTAAAATAAAACCCGTCTTCCTTCACTAGCCACAGGCATTTCCTAAGAACTCCACACCTTGATTCATCACGACGAAGCTCAAACGCTTCAAATTGCTTCCTCTTTTGGTCCCATTTCATAGTGCAAGAGAAAACATTCGTTGAGGATATGTATTTCCATAACGTTACATGGACGTTCCAACTAAAGTCATCACCTTCCTGAAGCGCCCGACCACCTATATCACCATATGCATCGTCAACATTCTTGCACCATATGACCAAAGGGACGGACGAGTTGTTGGACAAGCCATTTACGACGGAAACTTGGTAGGTTGTGCCGTCGAATGAGAAGCTATCGGGTTTATGGACAATGAACATGTATAGTATGCATGATAGAAAAAGCAAGAACAACAATAGTTTTAAGATGTTTTGTTGTTTCATATGGCTTACTATTACTTGAAAGTAACTTATGAAATTGAGTTCCAGAAAAAAGGTTTCTTGATTATATGAGAGATATATTTATAGTATAAATTTAGTTGCTTTATTTAAGAGGAAAAAAAACAGAAAAAATGACATTTAATTATGGAATGAATACGCTATATTATGTTGTAATTAGTAAGTGAAGCATTTAATATCTTAGCTTTAATGTATATTTTCTACTCCATTTTTTTTCTTTGGTCATATTTATGTATGATATTATTGCATTTATTGCTATGCATAACATGTTTTTGCATAAATAGAAAAACTAATGTATCACCAGAATTGATAGCACCCATATATAGATACGTATTGAAAATTGAAAAAGACTAGTCAACCATACTGTTTTTTTTAAGGGATTATCTAACGAGTGTTCTGAGGGCGTTGGTTAAGGTATATTTATTAAGCACGAACATTTCTTTTATATTGAAAATTGTATTTAATACACATTAATTAAACATACAAATTACCATAATTAAATCTGATTTGTAATTTAATAAACTCAAACTTTCTTTTTTTAAGCATCTTAAACCTTGTCTTAAGGGCACCCATTAGACAAACCCTTTGTGTAATTATGAAGAGGATATGAAGGGTCTTCTTGTGTTTTTCGGTGGTCTTAAGCAATACTAATAAATAGTCTTTATTACGTGATTTTCGATAGTCTTAGACAATAACATATTTATTAAATTTGTAAACTAAAAAAAAATTGTATATAAAATTAAATTATATGACTCATATATGTTTAATATTATAGAGAAAAGTTCATTATAGAACCCATATTTGACATAGAACCAATTAACCAATCATAGCCACTCATTTCTTTTATTAAAAATATATTCACCCTTTTTGAAAATTAAATATCTCACAAACCGTTAATCGTTACGTCAAAAACTTATATTATTCGACGAGAATTAAATTATCTTTCTATAGATATGATTGTTATATACTTTCGACTAACTTTTTAAAAAAATTTCGTCCCGAAAATCACACGTGATTTGTAAAATCACACGTGATTTGTAAGAATCACATGTGATTTCTTAAAATCATATGTGATTTGATTTTCTGAATCACATGTGATTTTTAAAAATCACATGTGATTTTACAAATCACGTGTGATTTTTCCTGACGAACTTTAAAAAAAAAAATGGTCGAAAGATATAACAACGCATATCTTTAAATATAATTTAATTCTCGTCACGATGGTGTATTTTTCAGAACAAGATTTACCGTTTGCAAGATATGTTGTTTTAAAAAAAATGTGAAAATAAAAAAATGGAAGAATGTGATTGGTTAATTGGTTCTATGACAAATTTGAATTCTACATGGATCTCAACTCTAATATTATATGTATTTATATGCAAAATTAATAAAAATATGGCCAGCATCCTTACGAGATCTCTCAAGATATGATATGCAAAGTGGTCACCTAAAAAAGGTATAAAATCATCTCAATATTACGTATCTTTTTTTAAGTTATAAGAATGGCATATATCCTACTTTTCTTCACTTTTGATCATCGTTATTATATATTTTTAATGCTAGATTACATTGTATAAAAATTAAATCTTTATATAATAAAATAAAATCTTTAATGAGAATTTTCATTTTAAAAAATCAATTCATACCTTAATTGGTAATATTTTAATTATTTATTAGAAAAATTACATGTTTGGTCCCTATGGTTTACCTCAAATAACAGTTTAGTCCTGTCGTTTTAATTCACACACATCTTATTTTTGAAACTTGTTGCCCATTTAGTCCCTATTATAGGAAATAGGGACTATCCGTGTAATAAAAATAATTACACGGATGATCCCTATTTTTTTAAATAGGGACTAAATGGGCAACAGGTTTCAAAAATAGATACGTGTGGTGTAATTAAAACGACTTAGGGATTAAACTTGTTATTTGGGATAAACCATAGGGACCAAACATGTAATTATTTCTATTTATTATTATTTTTATTTTTAAATTATTTACTAAAAAAACTCAAATATTCCGGATTTGGCAATGGTTAAAAAAAAACGTTCTTATATATAGTCTAGAAAAAAAATAAACATAAAAGTTTAAGTGTCAAAAGTATAAACAAAAAAACTTAGTAAAAGCAGGAGTGATTTTAAAAATATTTGTGTCTAATGTAAAGAAATAAATTAGTAATCGATTCTTAAAAAAACACAATATATAAAAACCGCGTGCGCGGGTATTATAACTTGTATACAAATAAGCTAATACCAATAGAAAAGTCGTTGATATGGTTGTCTAAATAAAAGTTCAAGCTCGATTCACATTATAGATAAAAATTCATTTACTTACTTTTATATTGATGTTTACTAAAGGACAATTTTTTATCGTCCATTTAGTTTGATAAAATGGTGAAGCAATTATATAAAGTTTTATTTTTTCCCATTCGCCTCATTTTTACACATACTTTGTGTGTTTTTCTCCCAACCGCTTCCTTCATATCCCAACCGCTTCCTTCATAAACCGCCATTATTCCCAACCGCTTACATCTATAATCATCGTTCATCATTATCATCATCATCATAAATCGTTCATTATTATCATCATCATCATTAAATTACTTCATGATCTTCATCAATTTGCTATGGCTTATTTTGATCTAAATTAATATGCTCTTTCAGTTGCTGAAGATTTTAGTAATTCAGTTGATTGTGTAGCGGTTGCGGTTGCTGATAATTCTGTGGATGTAGTTGTTAGCAATTATAATAATACTGATTGTGCTTTTAATGTTGTTCAGGATGATAATGTAACATGTGAGTTTAATTTTATGTTTTTATTATTATTATTTTTGTTTTTAATTTTATTTTACTGTTTTATGTGTTTTTGTTGATGATAATTATGTTTAAATTCTCGATAAGTTGTTCACTATAGTGTAATATTGCTTATTAATTAAGCGCTTAGTTTAAATAGCTTAAATATGTTGATTTTGCTTTAAACATATAGTTTTTAGTGTGATTTTGCTTATTATTTAAGCCGTGATTGATTTACGTTTTTCGCTTTACTCTGTAGTATCACTTGTGTTATTGTCAGTTTATGATAGTATATTTTTGCATATTAGTTAAGTTGCTAGTTTACTGGTTAAGCTTATATTATATGTCATGTATAGTATCAATTGTGATATTTCATTGTAGTATAGTATCACCAGTTATATTTCCAAGTTGATGTTAGTATCTTGTTTCTTTTGTAGTATCACCAGTGATATTTCAGTTTGATGATAGACGTCATGTATAGTATCACTAATGATATTTCAAGTTGTTTTTTATTAGTAGATGGCATGTATAGTATCACTTGTGACACTTTAAAACATATTTATACGTTTTTTTAAAGTTATTGTGTTATGCTTCTGACTGTGTGTTTTATCACATTCTTTTCAGCTTCTAATAGTCTGAAAACTCCTCAATCTTTTATTCATCATGATTTTATTGATACTCCTGGTGGATCGGTTCTTTTGGTTCCGAGAGTTTCCGGTAGTTTGTTACCAATATTGTTTAGTGTTTATGATTCTGTTGAGGATTGCATTAGTATGTATACGAAGTACGCTTCATTGGCAGGATTTGGTGTTAGAAAGTCTACTCAGAAAAGGTTAAGAGATGGTTTAAAAGAGAAGTATTTAGTTTGCAATAGGGAAGGGTGCCCAAAAAAAATTCATTTGAATACTTTAGTTCCTAAGAAAGGTGATAAACAAGCAAATACTTCGAACTTTAGAATCATAGGTTGCAAAGCACATGTTGTTTTTCATATGATTCCTGGTATAACAAAATATAAGCTTACTACTTTCGATATGGAACATAATCATGAATTTGATCGTATCGAGTATAAGCATTTGTCCAAAAGTGAGAGGAAGCTAACATACTCCGAGCAGCTCTTTATTATAATCTTGGTCCGGTTAGAGCTCATAATTTGTATACCGGGTTGAAAGGGTCCTCATCACTTGTTCATGGTACGGAAACTGAGTTTAAGAATTTTACTCGTGGTATAAATTGTTTCATAGGAGATAGTGATGCATAGATGCTGTTAATACAAATAAGTCGTAAAAATGTTTATTTATATTTTACGATCTTCTAATGTTTTGTCGATAACAAACGTAAAATCATTTTAACGAAACAAATAAAATACGTAAATAGTTTGAGCCAATAGTTTTCTAACACACTTACGTTTTCACATAAAACACTAAAACAAGTATAAGTGATTTTATGATTTAGCAACACATATGTACAACAACTAGTGTTCACATATTGGCCAAATATATACATAACTAGTATGTATTATAATGGGTAAAAACTACAACCCATGGAACATATCCATAACCCATGGTATTGACCCATACCCATTTGACTAGATGCATTGCACCCATTAGGTACATTGTATCTAAAGAAATACCCATGAATCAACCCATAACCCATGACCCACAACCAAAATACCCATGGGCAAAGAGGAGCGTCCCACAGATCCCTAGCTTTACACTAGATGGATCCCTTAAGGGAAGGATCAGTGGGATCCGTGGAACAGTAGTAGTTTCTCCTCTATAAATATTGAGCCATTTCTTCTTTTTGGTTAGTAACTCTTACACATACTTTCCCCAAGTATTGTAACTCTCTAACTACTGATCCTAAGGGATCTCTCTATGTAGTTTGTCTTTTGTTTTGTGTGATTCTCTATGTTCCTCTTAAAGGCGAGATCACCACTTCTTGAAGTCGAGCAAGCTCAAGTCCATGAGTTGCCATGCCGTCATCATCAAGACAACTGAGGTTCTCTTGTTGATAGTTCTTTCTTCCTCCGTAGATGTGTTGTGTTGAAGGCATTAGTGAAGGATGCCGAAAGAGTCAAGACGAAAGCATTAGTGAAAGGTGCTTAACGTCCGTGTCAAAAGCATTAGTGAAGAATGCTAAAGGTGTCAAGACGAAGGCATTAGTGAAAGATGTCAAGCGTTGTGTCAAAGGCATTAGTGAAGGATGCTTAGGAATCAAACCAAGTGGCATTAGGGAAGAATGCATAGGTCGTATAATCGATGAGGTGCATCGTTATACATATAGTATTAGTTTATTTCAAGGATGGTGATATCCTTGATGGTGTTGTAATAAGGAGTGGATCTCCTTTGGGATTAGGTGTTGTGTAGTGTTGGGTAGTAGTTCCTCCATTGTAATGGAACTCGGTACTTAGCCTAGTACCGAATAAAGGGTCGGCGACGTTGTGGTAGGTGTGGTTCACCTCGGTGAAAAGAACTCGTTGGTTAGCCTAGTACCGGAAAAAGAGTAGGCGACGTTGTGAAGGCTTCTCCGCCATAAGGAGTTGGTGTCGTGTAGTGATTACGAACTCTCGAGTAGGTGACTCGGGGAGTGGAGTAGGGCAAGGAAGGTGTCCTTGTAGCCGAACCACTATAAATACTGGTGTCGTGGTTATGTACTTCTTACTCTTTATCTTTCATTACACTTTTATATATCTATCTATCAACGTCCAACATACACATCTAAATAGATTGACATAAGTTAATCTAAATGTTTTAAAACGAAGTTTTAATTGGTAAAACTATTCAACCCCTTCTAGTTTTCCACAATTGGCATCGAGCTTAGTTACCAAGTTTCTTAGACTATATTGTACTTTAAAAACTTGATACGATCCGTATGTTTTTTTTGTCATGTTTTAAAAATCATTATAGTGTTCTTGTTGGACAATGATAGAATGTTCTAATACTTGTTTTGTTAAGAATTCTCCATACTTGGATTTGGGCATACCAAGAAGATCATGAAGAAACTATCTAAATATTTCTTTTCGTAAAAGAATGTTTAGCATTGTTTTCCTCATACATAGATTTGGAGATTCTAAGAAGATCACAAAGCATTTCCTCTAAATATTTATTTCCTTAAAAGAATACTTAGCAAAGGTATGATCGTAATAATCTACATTATTTTATTATTATTAAAGTCTTAGTTGTATGATTAATCTTTATTAGTAATTACTTAAGTAGTTATCTATATTAAAATCATTATCAAGAATAGTATTCTTTGGTTGATTTATATAGACTACACTATTAATATGTAATTATGATATCACGGTTATTCGATAGCCTCAATCATTATTTATCACAAAAGGATTATTGACACTTCATCTATGTCAATGAATGTCCATGTGAAATTTCTTAGATTATGATAAAATGGGATTTTATCACAATCTTTGAAAAACCTCCCAAGAATTATGACTAATTCATATAAAGGGAATCACGTCAAATAGGATTAGTATTAAACCGTCAAAACTCCAAATCATAAGTCATAGAGCTTAAACATTAAACTCTAGGCATTTTAGCACTCCCAAACCAAAGTTATCAAGGAATGCTTAAACCGATTTTTGTTTGTCATGCCGATCCCCGAGCTTGAACTAGCCGGATCCCTAATGAGAGGATCTGGGATCCGTGCAATGAAGACAACATAAGTTAATAATGATCACCGTGGAAGTTCCACAATCACTTTCCTTCAAAGACTCACGAACAAAACCCACCATCGCTCACAGGGAGCAATTTGATCATTTCCTTCAAGCATAACAATCTCTTGTGTAAGTATAATCTTCACTACATTGTTAATTTAATTCCTTGATTTCTATGATTACAATTTATTCATCTTTAGAAGTTGGGTTCAAATGGGTTTATCATAATTTACTACCACATTGTTTTCTAAGATAATCCAAATCAAAGAATTAACATTGTTAATACAAATTAAACTCATTTCTTGAATTCAATAAAGATGATTTGAGCAAAATTGTGATCAAACCCTTTAGGCTACTATTCATAATTAACACCACATTGTGGTTGTGTTGTTTAGGAACAATTGTTGGGTTCAAGAAATACCCAAACCCCTTAATCTTGGATTTGAATAGAAAATATCCTAAGTGTTTAATCCGTTAAACACAATCGTGTCATCGAGCGCATAGTCTCTCGATGAGCCATCTTCGTGATACTTAGTACGAGGCAAAGTATCAAGATCTCCACTGCAAGGCGGATCTTAAAGGGTGAAGACCAAGTCAAGAAGAAGATGGTGGATTTAGTGAGTGATGACAATATCTCACCGAATCCCTACGACTCTCTCCAACTGTTAATCATCAAGACAAATGAAGAAAGAGATCAAGGCTTTGAAGATCGAAGAATGAGCTGGATAAAGCGGAAAGTTTTACCCGAGATAAAACTAAGTCCTCAAGTGTTTATCCACCCATACATGGTCACAATCTTCTAAGATCATATCTTTCCATTTATAGTAAGCGGCGATTCTCTGTCAAAGGAAATAGTCTCGCCGCCTACTATAAATAGAAAGGTGAATAGTAACTGAATCCTTCAAGATTCGTGTTTGCTAAGATCTATGTTTTTGTCTTCTAGGTTAAAGTAAAATATCATACTTGTATAAATAGCATAAGAAGAAGAGTGAAAAGTTTAAGCTTGTGAATTGTAAAACACACATACACACAAGCCAACTTTTCACTCCTCCAACACAACTTTATCCTTGAGCTAGCTCGGTGGGTTCTAAGAGTTGTGCTCGGACTTAGCCCGAGCTTAGAGAGTCACCCAAACCTTGTCATTTCAATCCCAAGTACTATTCCGCAAGTACTTGGGTAACGTATTCTTTTGATTTATTTCTAATAAGAATATGATGTTGAAAATTACTTTGTGTGTTTTACTTACATTACTTTCAGTCATTATTCACAGTTAAATTGTTTTAAGTACTTAATTGTTTTTAAACGATAGTGAATAGGGAACAACAAGTGGTATCAGAGCAAGGCTAATTATAAAACTCGTTTTTTTAGGCCGCTCTAAAAGTTTTTAAATTAGGATCCTACATGGCTGAAATTGATGTACCCCAACTAGTCGATAAAAAGGGTGGAGCTTTTTCAGCTAGTTGCCCTAGACTTGAAGTTGGAAAATTCAACAAATGGAAAAAGCGTATGCTTTGCTATTTGATCGGATGAAACCTTATTATATCAAGTGTATAAATGAAGGTCCATTTGTCCCAAAGATCGAAGGTTTGCCCAAGCACAAGCTCGGTGGACCCAGGATGAAAGGAGAGTGGTCAACCAGACCAAAGACTCAAAAGTATCATCATATCTTGCCTTCCCGATGATATAATGGAGTCGCTTATAAGTTGTAATACGCCTAAACAAACACAGATGACCTAGTCCATAGCCATGAAGGCCCATCGATACCAAGGAAAATAGGATAATGGACTCAAACTTGAGTACAATACCTTCGTGGCTAGGGACTCGAAACACTCTCTCAAACTTACACCGTTACAAAACCCTCTTAAATGAACTTGCTAATGATGGTGTTAAGTTGTCCAAACATGAGATTAATGTTGGTTTTGTCAATTGTCTTCCGAGAAGTGGTTAAACTTCTCTCGAGGACTTAGAAATGCAAATCATATCCAAAACCTTGATCTTCCCGAAATTTATGGAAATTTGTCTATGAGGAAAACCTCATCAATGCACGATACCCCGACTTAAAGAAGTCTCGGGATGTCAAGAAGTCCCCACCACCACCTCACCTATGTCAACCGCTTTTCCAACAATGTGGTTCAAGATTTTCAAGAAAACTCGATGACGAGCCCGATGAGAGATCATGTGAGAGTACCTAAATGACCGAACGTTGAATTTCGTGAAAGGGCACCTTGCAAACTCTAGAAGGTTTATTAAAAGAAACAAAGGTTTTCAACTGCTAAAGCAAATGAGGACACCGAATGCTTTAAGTATCACAAAAGAGGTCATTTTGCAAAGGATTGTTTTTCAAAACAATTTCAACCCTCTTCTGCACCATCAAGCTCAAATCATTCCTCGGGCTTTACCAAATTTCAACCTAAAATCTATCGGTCTCATCAAAACTTTCAAAATAAATCGACTAGAACAAAACAATAGATTTTGAAGCTAAGTACAGAAAATCAAAGCTAAGTTTGCATTGCTTGAGGCCACCCTCGTAACCAAAAAGTGTTCAATGCATGCGTGGTAAAACAAAGGTCTTGTTGTTGAAACTTTCGATTGGGATGAAGAGCCGCCTCATCGATGACGAAATGGTGCATGTCAACAAGACCGATGGCCCTCTCGAGGAAGACAAGCTAGTCGTTGGAAAGAATCATGCGAAATGGAGAATGGGTTAACATCACAATGAAGAAGGTAAATATTCTACTTTCTATGGATGATGACTCGATTGGCGCCTTATATGAACTATATCAATGTTGACCTTAAGTTTGTAGAAGAGCAACGATTAAATCTTTTTCTAAGTTCAACAAGTTAGGTTTTGAATTGAATAAGTGTAGAGATGAATTACTGCTTAAACAAGCTAAGCTTGAGGTTGTCACTTTACAAATTCAAAACACCGAACTAGTCAAAAGAAATCGTGCTCTTCAAGATGAACTAAAAAGGAAAAGATATCATTGAAGGTTGGATCGCTAAGAATCCAAGGGTCTTTGATGTCGTGGTGCCCCCAGAGCAAAAAAGAGAGTCATAGGTGAACACCATCTCACCGACTCTCGCAACAAAGACCGTAGTCCTAAACCATTTGTGTCGGTGGCATGATTACCAATATGTTGACTATTCCCAAGCCCAAGGATGGATTGAAAGACTTAATCCCGAGAGTAAGCTTCCCAACTTTGACTCGGGAAAATTCTAGAGCTCGAAAGTCAAGCTCTAAAGAGCATACTTGGACTCTCCGATGTGTCTAGTAGCACCGAACACATCTCCGAGTCTCAAGATGAATCTCAAGCACCACTTCCATCTTTGAAACCTCTTCGTGGTGCCGATCCTAACTCGAGCTTACTCCATTACATTACAATCCACACTCTCCTAAAGAAAGGTCCGGACTTGGTAGAACCATTCGAAAAGACAATCAAAACCAACTCAACAAGAATCCACCCCACCGAAAATTCCACATCCTCTCGTCCCCATCAAGCCGATCGATTCAAGAATCGATCGAACTTGTGAGGAAGCTAACGACAAAATGGAATCTATTGAAAAGGTCCCTCGAACCAATCAAGGAGACAAAGTCGACTTCCTATAGTTCCTCAAAGTCAAAAGCCACCACCAAAACAAAATGCAAGTGTGATCTATGGCACTATACCACCATACCATCGACAATTGTTATAAAATCCTTTTTGCATGATCCGTAAAAGGATGATCACAGGATCGCGACCACTTGCAATATGTGAGCTCTCTCACCAAGAAAACTACACAAAGTTGGTCATCGGATGCTTCTTCATCTAAAGCTCAAAATTGAGAGCAAAGCTTTTTCCTCCTTGCCCACATCGTGGCTTTAATGATCATCGCCATGATGATTGTCTTATGAACATATGTTGTGATATTTGTGGTAACACACTCATAAGACATCTCAAGATGACAATGTCATCCATGCAAGGAGAAGTTCAAAACAACCCAAATCCACTAAGTCATCCTCGCCTCTAAATGCAAAACATGTGGTAGCTCATTACACTCCACCACCGACCATGAATCTATTGCTCAATTCAAAGAGACCATGAGACCCAAGCCCACTAGTAAGTGGGTCACGAAGAGAAACTAATTCGCTTTACTACTTGTGCGAGACATGCCAGGGAGCCTATCCGCATCTAGACAATGGATGTTCAAGAAGCATGACCGGTGTAAAGGAATATCTCGAACAAGTTTGTAAAAGAACCAGACCCAAGGTAGTGTTTGGTGATAATTCATCATGTCCCATCAAGGTTATGGTTCAAGAACCGCTATGGAATAGTTTTCTAGAATAGCTTATGTCAACGGTCTCAAATACAATCTCATCGATGTCGATCGACTATGTGATGCAAAGTACATTGTCCAATTCAATGACAAACAATGTACCATTTTAATGCCAACAAGGAAGTTGTGTTGATTGCTCCTAGGAGAGATGATGTTTATCTCTTAGACATGTCAACGCCTCTAAAGATGGAACTTGTCTCTTTGCCAAAGCCATCGAAACCATCAACCGGCCGTGGCACAAGAGACTCTCACACTTAAACTTTAAAACCTCAACAACTTGGAAAAACAAAACAAGGTCCTTGGCTTACCATCACCGGTTTTTGAAAAAGATAAACCATGCTCACTGTGAAAAGGCAAACATCAAAGAGCATCTTTCAAAACCAAGCAAAACTTCTCCATCAAAAGTCGCTTTCACCTCTTGCATATGGATCTCTTTGGACCGCTTAGTCCTAGATCAATCCAAAGATGAGAAGTATACACTTGTCATTGTCGACGAGTTTTCAAGGTACACTTGGGTATACTTTCTTTCCAAAAGAGTCGAGTAATTAATACTATAATGTCATTCATCGTGAACATTGAAAACCGTAATGACATTACGATGAAACAAATCGAATCGACAATGGTATTGAATTTAGAAATGTCGAGCTTGAGAGTTTCGTGATGAGAAGGAATCTCCCAAAATTTCTCATCTCCTTATACCCCCGAACAAAATGGGGTAGTGAAAGGAAAACAGAACTCTCATCGAGGTCGCAAGAACCATGTTAAATGACTCAACCCTCTCAAAGCATTTACGGATCAAGCAAATCAAAACAACTGTTACACTCAAAACAGTCAATCATTGTCAAAAGACATAATAAAACCCCATATGAGAAATTCAAAGGTAGACTTCCTAATATCGCCTACTTTCATGTATTTGGATGTCCTGTGTTTATTCATAATCACAAGGATCATCTAGGAAAGTTTGATGCTAAAGTCGATGATGGATACTTCCTAGGTTACTCAACGATCTCCAAAGCCTTGTGGTGTTTAACACAAGGAGACAACAAGTTGAGGAAACCTTTCATGTCACCTTTGATGAAAGTGTCGAAGCATTAGGTTCTCCAACACCTCGGTTGAGGAGATAGGAATTGATATCTTCAAGATATCCTCCTAATGAGTTTAACATCGAAATCAATTCCTCATACCAAGTCGATGTCGACATCTCATATTATGTCTTACCTCACAACCCGTCACAACCAACTATCGGTGAATCCATTGAAAATCGATCGGACCCTACGTGGATAGGTAACACCGATCCAAATGATCGTGATCCCGTAACTCAAGAACCTCTTCCGCATCAAGACATCTCAACAGATGATATAAATGATCTTGTGGGTCTTGCACCGATCTCATAGATGAACTCCCAAAGTGACATCTTCAAGCTCGATCCCGCACCACAAAGTAAGTGGACAAGATCTCGTGACATTGAACTTGAAAACATCATTGGTGAACCCATCAAGGCATGCTCACTAGAAGCATGGTCGCTAACTTAATCGCAGCTTGAAAGAAATGAATGTCTATATGCCGATTACCTATCGAAATAGAACCCAAAAGTGTCACCGAGGCTCTAAAATACCCAAGCCGGGTTCAAGCTATGCAAGAAGAACTGCAATGCTTGATAAAAACAAGGTCATGACCTTGATCAAATGTCCTCGTGATGTAGTAGTCATAGGAATGAAGTGGGTTTTCCAAACAAAACCGATGAAAATGGCATCGCTATTAAAAACAAAGCTAGACTTGTAGCCAAAGGTTACAACAACAAGAAGGCATTGACTATGATGAAACATTTGCTCTGTTGCAAGAATGGAAGCCATCAGATCTTTCTTGCATATGCAACATACATGAAATTCGTGGTCTACCAAATGGATGTTAAAAGTGCATTCTTAAATGGTGATCTCAAGGAAGATGTATATGTTCAAGAACCTCCGTGCTTTGAGAGCGTGAATTCTCGACTATGTCTCAAACTTGACAAGGCCCTTTATGGACTTAAACAAGCTCCTGTGGCATGGTATGAAACTCTCTCAACCTTCCCGATACAAAACAAGTTTGTCGAGGAAAGATAGACAACACAATCGTTTGTCTATAGAACTCAACAGATATGATACTTGTCCAGTGTATGTTGATGACATCATCTTTGGCTCAACAAACTACAACTTTGCAAACAGTTTGAAAACCGATGACAAAGAAGTTTGAAATGAGCATGATGGGGAACTCACATACTTTCTTGGACTACAAATCGTGCAAACCGATAAAGGAATATCCATTAGTCAAGAGAAATACACCGTAAATCTCTTGAAGAAATATGAGATATCCGATCGTGCCTCAAGAAAGACTCCAATGGTCCCACCTAACAACCTTGGACCCGATCTCTCCGAAAATCACCAATCAAACTCATTTCGGAGGGATTGTTGGCTCACCGATGTATCTAATCGCTTCTAGACCAGATATCCATTCTCGATCGTCTAATAGCAAGATATCGGTCCAATCCTAAAGAATCCCATCTCACTGCAGCCAAAAGAATACTCAGTACTGAAAGGAACCCCAAGCCTTGGACTCTATTATCCAAAGTGCTGTGGTTTGATCTCAAGGTTACTCGATTCGATTATGTTGGTGCAACATGGATGTAAAAGTACCTCGGGGTCCCGTCAATTTCTTGAGGAAAACTAGTTTGTTGGAGTGCTAAAAGCAACAATAAGTAGCTATGTCTTCACCGAAGTCGAATATATAGTCAGCAGCAGATGTTGTGCCAATGTATTATGGATGAAAAGTCAACTCAATGACTATGACATCCATTACAAAATGGTGCCCATCTTCGTGACAACACCAGTGCTATTGCAATCTCCAACAACCCCGTCCTCCACCAAAGAACCAAACACATTGATATCGATATCACTTCATCGTGATCACATAATGAAGGGAGACATTGAACTTCATTTCATCCCTACCGAATATCAACCGGCCGATATCTTCACAAAACCCTGGATGAACCTACCTTCAAGAGACCGAAAGTTGAATTGGGAATGCTTGACATTGAAAGTAAGGTATCCGAAAACCAATCTCATTAAGTTCTCTCAAATGGTTCATCCTCCCGAACATCCAAAACAAACCTCTCACTAAATGAGTAAGACTCACTCGTGATCCCCGACGAAAGCATTGAATGAGTAACTAAATGCTCCAAGTATTAGTTACTTAAATGTCCTAGGTTGGTAATCCCACCAACTTAATATAGGAATACATGTCTTCTTCGTCGGAGTATCATCATTTACCTCACCCCACTTGTCATTAAATTCCTTCTCTCACATAAAATATCCCATGGATATTTTATTATTGCTAAAGTGCACTTTTACTTGTGCATTACAATCGCTTTTCCTTGAAGACGGAATTTATCGTGAAGTAGTGGGTGGCATTAAATGTGGAATATCAAACGATCTCAAAAGGGTCTTTACATATCCACACTTATACAAAACCACCCTCTCACTACTCTATAAATACCTCTTCAAAACCACTAAAACACACACAAATCAATTTCGCAACTAAACTCACAAAATCCTTTCTCAAATCCGAAATATTTGTGTTCTCAAACCTTCAAAACCTCTTTTGGAAAACCCTCCTTGTAAACATTTACAAAAGTTTTCATCACAAACTAGAGATCTAAACACTTTGATTGTTCTTGCCAAACGTTTTTTTAACCCTAAAACTTCTTTAATAGAAATGGCTAGAACACAATCTCTCCGCTTACTTCTCGATGGGTAGGGGATCTCACTAACGTTGAATTCAAAACAAATAATGTCATAGGTAATTTTGAATACCACGAAAATGTCCCAACCTATAAAGACATTGTAAAATTTTTATTCAACCGCCCACTCAAAATGGCCTTTGTAAATGTCCTCGGTGGTGTACCCAAACTACCTCGGGGAGTTTTGGGCAATCTGCTAAAGCCTTTGACCCGACACCTTCTATCGATGAGAATAACCTTAGACCACTCGTAGAGTATCTCATCGTGTTCATTCTTAATGGGGCAACAATACAACCCGGATTACAAAACTTTTGCACTTCAACGTGGTTAGATTACAACAAAGGTGTTTATGTCGCCCATCCCGAACCTTCCACAAGAAGGATGGGTTAAAACAAATCATTTTGGATCCAACATTTTGTACAAGACCCCAATCACTAAAAATTCATTCCCGTGGCTTGGAGGATCCTTTTCACTTTTGTGATTCGTGTCCTCGGGGGAACCACTCATCCACCGAACAGTTAACTCTACTCATTGATGATGGCATACCGCTCGATGAATGGGGTCACTTGTCGACATAGGGAGATCATTTACGGTGATCATGTAATCTAAGCTACAGAGCAAAACTAGGACTAAGTATATTTCGTATCCTAGGTTTGTCTCTTGTGCTTTACAATCGTTCTTCGGTGCCAATTATACTCGGGATGAAAAATTTGTAAATTTACCTAGCATCCCGAGTCCTTCAAACTTTCAAAAGGACCCATCCCTTGTCACACCTATTGAATTGACGGCCCATATGGTTGTCAGAACAACTGTGAGGATCGATGTCTCCAAACCATGCTCCTAAAAGAAAGGGAAGTCTCGATGGGACTAAGACTAAACCAAAGTCTCGGGGCCCCGAGGCTTGTGAGCACCGCCAAGAGGCACAAAAGCCCGAGACCAAAAAGACACCCACCGACTGTGCAACAACCACCCCGTGACAACCAAGGACACCGATACATCACGGTCGGTGCCCTTGGTCACATCTACTACTCCCAGGATCCGAGGAAACAAACAACCCGGTAGGGGGCGCCTTCCACTACGCCCGATGAGGACATTAGCAAATCAAAGCCTTTGTCTGAGGGCACACCGATCGATCCCAAAGACTGGGGAAACAAACAACCCACCGATAGGGATACAACATTCACCGACTCGCTAAAGGCACTGAAATACCCACCAAAGGTCTCGGGGTCACTGGGGACAAAGACTCGGAGGAAAGGAACAACCCGCCGATATGGAACCCAAAACCAATCGACTCCCGAGAAGACGCTGGAAACTCCCACCTGTCCGAGGGGTCCATGGGGACAAAGACTCGGAGGATCAATACCACCCACGATATGGAACCCATTCCCACTCCCTTGTTAACCGCTTCGAGGTTACCGAGTTGCTAAAATCGATGATGACCTTGATGAAAGTGATGAAGAAATCTTATCGCTAGGAGATGAAGCGGACGCCGAGGTTCAATCTGAACAAGAGCCTCACTGATCCACAAGAGCATACCGAATCCCATTCCAACATGATGATCGAGCTTCAATCCTCCTCAAGCTCGATGAATTCAAAGAGTTTGACAATGTTCTTCCCTCACCGAAAGGCGCTAGCTCGATGGATCACCGTGGCTTCAAGGAAGCTATACTCGGGGTTACTAAAACATTGTGGGAACAACATACCGAGGTCACGCAAGTTATGCCGATCTAAAGGCAGAGTACATGGCTTTGATGAAAATGTTCATGAGCACATGGACTTGATGTATGATGCACTCTTGATTTGAATGAAAATATGGCCAACTTCTTAAGGCACCTTTAGACCAGTAGGCACAAAGATCGATGAAATCGGGAGTTTGTCAAAGAAGATCCAAAGACTTAACTCTCAAGTGCTAAAGACTACGAGGCATACTTGAAACAATCCTCAAACCTTAATGAACTGCTAGATCTCGCTCAAGTCGCCAATGTTCGTGGTCTTCCATCCTCGATCCGCCTCTTCAAGCTACAATGGACTCTTTGAATACACAGTGGCGACCATGGCTCGGGCATCCTCCTCCTCGGCACGGAATCTTGGTCCCTGATGATCGCCTTGGAGCTTTCTCAAGCTAACTTGGATGAAAAGGTCACGGTATTCGTGCCGATACTACAGAGATTAAGGCTATGATGATCGAAATCTATCAGCCTTCAAGGGTCAAGCTGCTCAGTCCCCTCAAGACTCTCGCTAACTCTTGCCCTCACTGAAGCTCCGACAGCAGTTGAGGGGAGAATCTCTTGAAGAAACTCCTCTTCACACCGAGGGGAGCAAACACCACCATTCTCGGCACTCAAACATCATCATCATCGCACCAGCCTCGGTGAGTACCAATCTCATCACTTCCACCTCATGCAACAACAACAACACCGATGGTCTTAACACCAATCATGACAACAACACCTCCCATTATTGCATCATCTTCCTCGTGACGGGACAAGGGCAAAGGCATATTGACAACAAGCGAGCACGAGAAGATTCCCTACAAAATCGGTGACACCGAATACCTCTTCACTCCTCAACAGCCTAACCAAACACCTTGCTAAAGAAGAAAGGAAATTGAAACAAGTCGAGGATGATAAGAAGACTAAGGAGGCATCGCCAAAGTGATTGCCAAAGAAGTGAAAATGTGGGAATAGATGCAAGCAAGCTCAAAAGGGTCAGCAGATGAAGTTCAAAGATGCTCAGTCGCTCAAATGGTCGCAATGAGAAAGCGATATGAAGAAAAGAGAAAGAAAACTGAAGCTCTCGTGCAAAGCGTAATTGAGGAGTACAATCGACAATGACCACCAAGGCTTCTGAAAAAATCAACGATGTCAAGATTATTCCCAACACCAAACCATTAGCTATGAATGTTTTCGATGGGATGACAAAAGACACTTTGAAGTTCATGATCCCTTAAAATTCGGTGACTTTGGGATCACCGAACTTGATGAACTTGGTCCGATCATTGGAAAGAAGCAAAATAAGGTGGTCAAGGATCCGATGAAAATGCTCAAGAAAAGATATGAAAGGTCGAGGATGCACCACCAACTGGAATTCATCGCCTTGATCGCACCTCAAGGAACTCAACCACAAGCTTCCACCGCAAAGGAAAAGAGTTGAGTTCCAACACGAAATCAAAGTGCTCGGCCTTGAATGCAACAGAACCGCCTGAGGGTGTAAATTTTGTGAACTGTCTAGTGCTTGAAGAGCACGAAGAGGGCTATTCCACATTGATGTCTATGGAACCCCGTGCATTTCAAAGATGGAGTGACATTGATCAGTGGAGTGGCCGCAATGATCGACTATATTCCAAAGGCCTCTCGGATCCAATCCCTAGCAAGCGCCGGGTTTTGTCAAGACCTAAATGCTAAGATCGAGACCATCCCGACAGGAAACACTCATCACCAAGAAAGTGAAGCTTGAAGCACTTTGGGTATCCATCCGGGTGACATCAATTTATCTTCTTGTACTAGTGATAGGAATTATGTAATCGATCAATAAAAGATGTATGTTTTGTTAGACTACTCAAAGCTCCTTATTATTTTCATTAGTACATCCATTAAGAAGAAGCCATTAGCTCACTTACACCGATCAAACACTTAGGCTATTTGTATATCCAAATAGAGGAGACTGTTGGGTTCAAGAAATACCCAAACCCTTAATCTTGGATTTGAATAGAAAATATCCTAAGTGTTTAATCCGTTAAACACAATCGTCATCGAGCGCATAGTCTCTCGATGAGCCATCTTCGAGATACTTAGTGCGAGGCAAAGTATCGCCTCTCCACTGCAAGGCGGATCTTAAAGGGTGAAGACCAAGTCAAGAAGAAGATGGTGGATTCGGTGAGTGATGACAATATCTCACCGAATCCCTACGACTCTCTCCAACTGTTAATCATCAAGACAAATGAAGAAAGAGATCAAGGCTTTGAAGATCGAAGAATGAGTCGGATAAAGCGGAAAGTTTTACCCGATAAAACTAAGTCCTCAAGTGTTTATCCAGTCCATACATGGTCACAATCTTCTAAGATCATATCTTTCCATTTATAGTAGCGGCGATTCTCATCAAAGGAAATAGTCTCGCCGCCTACTATAAATAGAAAGGTGAATAGTAACCTAATCCTTCAAGATTCATGTTTGCTAAGATCTATGTTTTTGTCTTCTAGGTTAAAGTAAAATATCATACTTGTATACATAGCATAAGAAGAAGAGTGAAAAGTTTAAGCTTGTGAATTGTAAAACACACACACACACAAGCCAACTTTTCACTCCTCCAAATACAACTTTATCCTTGAGCTAGCTCGGTGGGTTCTAAGAGTTGTGCTCGGACTTAGCCCGA
Organism: Chrysanthemum lavandulifolium; assembly: GCA_022545495.1. Classification (NCBI taxonomy): domain Eukaryota; kingdom Viridiplantae; phylum Streptophyta; class Magnoliopsida; order Asterales; family Asteraceae; genus Chrysanthemum; species Chrysanthemum lavandulifolium. Next base: position 29,002,464 of record CM040241.1, on the reverse strand, counting down.
GCTTAGAGAGGAGTCACCCCAAACCTTGTCATTTCAATCCCAAGTACTATTCCGCAAGTACTTGGGTAACGTATTCTTTTGATTTATTTCTAATAAGAATATGATGTTGAAAATTACTTTGTGTGTTTTACTTACATTACTTTCAGTCATTATTCACAGTTAAATTGTTTTAAGTACTTAATTGTTTTTAAACGATAGTGAATAGGGAACAACAAAACTACAACAATAATTGTTAGTGCAAATATTACGGTATTTAATCTATATAGTCACGTATGTTTTCTTAATGACAAACATGTAACTTGTAATACATAACGTAAAGTGTGCAAATTACTCGTAATCATACTTTGTCTAAATTCACATTCATCAGTACCTCTCGACGTATCGAGTCCTCGCATGCTTCAACACAAGTTCGAATATGTTTTATTATGATCAAACTATTTAAAAAACCCACATTTGAGTCTATATATTTTTAGCAAATTACTTAAACAAGTAACTACACATTTTATTTTTACAAGTGACTACACATTTTACTTTAAACAAGTCACTTGTACATTTTATTTTAGCAAGTAACTTTACTTGCACATTTTCTTTTTAACAAGTAACCAACTAAGTTCTACAACTTAGGAAAGTTTACTTATACATTTTATTTTAGCAAGTAACATTACTTGCGCATTTTATTTTACTAAGTAGCCAAGTTTACATGCACATTTTATTGTAGTAAGAAATCAAGTTTACTTACACATTTCATTTAGCTAGTAACCAAGTTTACTTGCACATTTTATTAAGTAACCAAGTTTACTTACACATCTCATTTTTGCAAGTAAACTAAGTTAACTTGTACCTTTTTATTTTTAGTAACTAAACAAGGTCAAGTTACACAAAATACATTTTGTTCTTACAAAATACATTTTCTCATTTAAATGATTTTTACCTCGTGCATGACATCAGATAGTTGACTTTTGTGTCAAATAACTTCAAATACTTTTACAAATTTGGAGTTGACTTTTAGAGATATGGAAACATTGTGCAAGATTTTTTGTGTACAAATCTTTCCAAATCTGGTATGTCAGAACAGACCCACGGATCCCTTCGTAGAGATGGACGGATCCCTTTAAAAGGGATCTGTGGGATTTGTGGTTTGCCTGGTTCTTTTGGCTATAAATATAAGTCACTTTGCACTTATTTCTTACAAATTCAGACACACTTAACCAACCGATTTTCCTTTGTGTGGAAAACTAGAAGGGGGGGGGGGGTTGCACAGTTTTACCAATTTAAAACTTCCTTTTAAATATTTAGATCGACTTATGTCAATCTATTTAGATGTGTATGTTGGACGTTGATAGATAGATATATAAAAGTATAATGAAAGATAAAGAGTAGGAAGCACGTAACCACGACACGAGTATTTATAGTGGTTCGGCTACAAGGACACCTTCCTTGCCCTACTCCACTCCCCGAGTTACCTACTCGAGAGTTCGTAAACACTACACGAGTATTTATGGCGGAAAAGCCTTCACAACGTCGCCTACTCTTTTTCCGGTACTAGGCTAACCACCGGGTTCTTTCACTCCAATGTGAACCACACCTATCACAACGTCGCCTACCCTTTATTAGGTACTAGGCTAAGTACCTAGTTCCATTACTATGGAGGAACTACTACCCAACACAACACAACACCTAATCCCAAGGAGATCCACTCCTTATTACAACACCATCAAGGATATCACCATCCTTGAAAATAAGCTAATACTATATGTATAACGATGCACCTCATCGATTATACAACCTAGGCATTCTTCCCTAATGCCACTTGATTTGATTCCTAGGCATCCTTCACTAATGCCTTTGACACAACGCTTGGCACCTTTCACCAATGCTTTTGTCTTGACTCTTTCGGCATCCTTCACTAATGCCTTCAACACAACATATCTATGGAGGAAGAAAGAACTATCAACAAGAGAACCTCAGTTGTCTTGATGATGTCGAAGCATGGCAACTCATGGACTTGAGCTTGCTCGACTTCAAAAAGTGATGATCTTGCCTTTAAGAGGAACCTAGAGAATCACAAAAAAACAAAAGACAAACTACATAGAAAGATCCCTTAGGATCAGTGGTTAGAGAGTTACAATACTTGGGGAAAGTATGTGTGAGAGTGGTAAGCCAAAAGGAAGAAATGGCTCACTATTTATAGAGGATAAAATTTACTGTTCCCCGGATCCCACGGATCCCTCCCACAAGGGATCCGTCTAGCGTAAAGCTAGGGATCCGTGGGACGCTCCTCTTTACCCATGGGTATTTTGGTTATGGGTCATGAGTCATGGGTTATGGGTTGATCCATGGTTTTCTTATTAGATACAATGTATCTCATGAGTTCAATGTATCTAGTCAAGTGGTTTGGATAATACCATGGGTTATGGGTCAATACCATTTGTTAGTTTTTACCCATTTTAGTATATATTTACCCAAATATGTAAACACTAGTTGTTGTACATATGTATTACTAAATCATAAAATCACTTATATTTGTTTTAGTGTTTTATGTGAAAGCGTAAGTGTGTTAGAAAACTATTGGCTCAAATAGTTTACGTATTTTATTTGTTTCGTTAAAATGATTTTACGTTTGTTATCGACAAAACATTAGAAGATCGTAAAATATAAATAAACGTTTTTACGGCTTATTTTGTATTAACAATCTCCCCCTTTTTGTTGATGACAAAATATAAAATTATTTTAAGGAAAACTATAATTGTAAAAGTTTGAATTGAGTTTTACTCTCTTCTCCCCTTTTGTCGAAACAAAAGAGCGTCGAAAAGAAACTAACACAAAGTTTTAAGAAAAACATGTAAAAAGAAAAAATGTAAAGAGAGCAAGTGAGGGGAATGGTTCTCGTCTTAACTTCCCCTTGACGAGTCCATCCCTTTGTGAGGGCGTCAAGTACATAAAAATAAGTAAGCTAATGTATCGCAATTATGTTTGCAAATGGTTCGTCCTTGTGACAAAAATGCTCCCCCTTGAAGATTGCAACGTTGCAATGGGGTGTCATGAAGTATAATCCAAATAAGGATTATGTTGCAAATGGTTTGACACAAAGCTCCCCCTAGCTTTATGGTGTCAAGTTCTTCATGTGTATTTTGAAAATCTACAAAATAGAGGTTAGAAAACAAGAGTATAGTGCATAATTTCCTGCAAATAAGAATGTTAGTAGGGAATTTGCTTTCTGTTGCACGGATCCCGCGGTTCCATTCTTGAAGGGATCCGTCTAGGCATTTTGGAGGGATCCGTTCGTCTGGTGACAGATGATTCATCAAAGGTGTTATACCAAACAATGTTGAATATAAAAATGAGATATGTATACAACCAATAAACATATACTCAGATAAATATGGCACGTAGGTTATCATTCAATAAAACAAAGAGATAATCAACAAATCTCTTAAAACTAAGAGAATGATCAAGCCATGTAATACATTTTTCTACTTAATGCTAATGAAGAATCTAAACTCAAGAGGCAACTGCGTTCTTAAGGATGATCAAACATAAAATGAGGTTCCTAAAAGTTCTAAGTTGAGCTTGAGGCTAGGACACCGTTTTGAGGCTCATGGTTGTTTGGGTTTGTTGACCTCTTCGAAACGTTCGAGGAGGTGATAAAACATGAAACGTTGCTCATCACGTAATTCATGTATCAACCTTTCAACATGTTGACAATGATAGCAATCTTTGTCATTGTTTTGAGCTTCTTGAAGTGGAGGTTTAAGTGAAGTGGGTTGAGGATCCTCAAATAAAGGAGGAATTGGTGGAGGCTCATTAAGTGGTGGCTCAACAATGTTTGAGGGTGGAGGTAAAGAAGCGTCAACTTTCATGTGCTCGGGTGGTTGACTTTGATGTCTCCTCATAATCCAAAATGATCTATTTGGGGGAATTGGAGAGATTGATATTGGTGCAAGTGTTGATTCAACACTTTGGTTTTGTTGCACAACCTTTTCAAGTGAATTTTTTGGTAGTGGTGGAAGATGAGATGGCCAAGGGGGTAAGTCCTCTAAGTTGTGAGAATGTGGAGATGATTGTGAGGTGTTACATGATGTGGCTCTAGGCACCAATGATATTGATTTGGTTGAAAAGGGTGTGTTTGGTTTAGTAGAGTTTAGTGTTGATATCCTTGTGGGAACAATCCTCTTAGGAATTAGTTTGATAGGTTTCTTTGGTGTAGGGGAAATCCTAGCATTTGTGGACTTAACCGGAGATGATTCGGTTGAGGAAACATCGTGTATGACCCTAGCAAGTTTCTTGGGTGGATGAGTTAGCACTAGGAGCTTTTCTCATGATGAAATTGACTAAGGAAGATGTTTGTAATTCTTGAGAATTGGGTTGTGTTTGATGACTAAGGTGTTCTAGTAATATGACTTATAAAGGGAAGAATTTGGCAAGTGTATTTAAGACTTAAGCCACTAAGATTCTTAGAAATGTGATGATTAACATGCACAAGATTGAAGTTCGAGTTTCACCGATCTAGGAACTTAATAAAGATGAGGTGGAGTGTTCAAGTAAGCAAGATGAGCTTGAAATGATTGTTTAGGCTAGAGTTGACATAATCATCACTGGATCCCACTTCCCTCCTCCGAGGATCCGCTATGCTAATCCTAGGATCCGGCTCTCAACAGCTATGAAAGGATAAAATGATGTTTCTAAGGATTAAGACCTATACCATCTTGAGTGTTTCAGTCCTCCTAACTATCTTAAATAAGGGTGTACTTGAATGATCAAGAGTAATGAATGATATAGCAAATGATTGCTTTTTATGGAAGGAAAATGAGACTAAATGACTACCAATGGATGTTCAAGGATAAAACTAAAAGTTTTGGTGGTGTCAAGTCATAATAAATGATCCTAGAGACCAGATGTTAGCTTGAGATGGAGTTTGAAAAATCCTCAAAATTCAAAAGAATTGAAAAACTAATTTTTGATCCGGTTTTGAGATAAAGATGACTAGAAACAATTTCCTAAAATTGTTCAATATGTCCATCTAAGTGTTTTGAAAGATGAAAAAAAAATTGTGAGTATTGAAGAGGAAATATGGTGAGTTTTGATGTGTTGATAAACCAAAAGAAATCTTGAACTAAGTTCTAGATGAGCCATGGGTGAGTGTCAAGCTATCACATGTTGGAAGAAGACTTAGCTGGCTCTAAGGTCTTATGTTAGGCTTATGTGAGGTGATCTAGTGATTTGTTTTGATGTAAGGAGATCTGTATAACTCATCTGTAGTCACGGATCCCACGGTTCCCTTCTGGGAGGGATCCGGCTAGTTATAATTCTGGGATCCGCCTACTGCAGATCAGAACCTTTACAGCAGCTAATGCAGATTTTGCACTAAGCAATATACACATATAACATGTACTTTAAACAGCAAGGTAAACAAATTATCACATATGACATATCATAGATAATTGTAGTAACAATAATATCCAAGAAAACACAAACAAACGTGCTAAAACATAATCATTCATACACAAATTAAGTGTCTCAAGACAATCATAATCCTATAGTCTCTTTCGTCAACTCTTTCTTTTCATCTTTCCCGACTTTGTGACGTGGTAAGCTAGGTTTTGAATCATACCCCTTAATTGCTTGAATTATGCGGTCTCGTTTGGAATATCCGGAAGTTGTTCATAGTAATCAAAGGGTTCCAATTTGATGTTAGCTATGGGGTTGACGTCTTCCTTTTCTTCATCTTCTTCTACTTCTCCGTCCGAGGAGTCCGAGAGAGCTTTAGGTTTCTTTCCATTGACCATGAACCGTTTAGAGGGTTGTTTGGTAAGAGGTACCATTACGTGATCGGCAAAGAAATGATCATTGTTGATAAGAGATGGTTTCAATGCACTAACATACTTACAAAGTCATGTTAGGAGCATACCATATGGAAGTACCATGTTGGAAGCTTTGAATACCCTGGCCATTCTCCTCACCATGTAATAGGAGAGATTAAATGGCTTTTGGTGGATAAGTTAATAGATCATTTGCACAAGACATGCATTTGGATGATCCTTGTTACCAACTAGGCTAATGACGTTTTCCCTAAGGATTTCTTCCCATTTTCTAAACATGGGATGCATTTCGAAAAGTTCCATTTGAAAAGGATCATGGTGAATGAGCTTTTTGTTTCGGTTGTAACGGGATTGATCGGTCCTAACTTTGAAGATAGTATCTCGAATGGTTGCGGGATCATCAAGAGGAGTATTTTTAGATAGGTTTAGAATCAAGTGCAAGGTTTTGAGCGTTAATTGCCCAATCTTTAGAATACATACAAATTCCTTCACAAGGAATGCGAAGAATTTGAGCAAATGTGTTGAGAGGTTGAATGAAGTTTCGTTTATTGATGATGAAGGCGATTAAAATGCTATCATCGGCGTTTCGAATGATCCTAATGTTTTTATAGAATTCAAAGATGAAAACCGGGCAAATTTGTTCACCAATGTCAAGAAGACAATCAAAGTTGATGGCCGAGAAAACTTGACGAGTGTCGGTATCTTCAAGGAAACATTCCTTGACTACACGACCTTCGTGAATAAGTCGTTTTACAAGTCTTTTGAAGACTTTGCGATCGGTTTTTGATAGCCCTTCTTCCCGATAGTAATGGGTGAGGTAATGGACGGTATCATGGTGGTCTTGTTGAGTGGCTTCAGGCATGGTTGGTCCTAGAAACAAAAATATTCTAATTAGATAAAATTAGTTGAGATGGGTTTATGGTTTTGATTTGTATTAACAATGTTGTGAACACAATGTAATCCTAATTGTGTTAAAAGCCCCTTTTAATGATTAATTTTGAAAACCCTAATTGAATTAATTGATTAGAAATTGTGCAACCATAAACCCTAGAATGAGGATGATGGAGATTAGAGCAAGTTAGTGTAATTACTTACAATGGTGTTCAAGAGAGAGATACTTGAGGGTATGGAGTCCTATGAAGATGAAATCAGTTCTTGAGTTGTTTTTGTGTTATATGGGGAGAGGGAAACTGGTCTGTGATGTTTTTCAAATGCGCATAGTTGTGTTCTGTTCTACAGTTCCCCCGGATCCCTTGTATTTGGGATCCGGCTAGTTCAACTAGAGGGATTCGGCTCCTGTAGACAGAAAAGGGTTGTTTGGCTTTAATTTTGTAGTAGGCTATAAACTAGCTTATGGAACAAAATTAGTTTAAAGGTTTCAAATAAAAAGATGTTTTGGTCGACGTGATTTGATAAGTTAATTATCAAGGATCCATTTGTGATGACTGCGTTAGTTTGACGAAATCAAGCGGAATACTATTCCCGATGATGAGTAAGTCGGGAAAGTGACGAAAGAGAGACTTTTTCAAGAGACTAGCAGTTTATTAAACAAACAAGAACTATGATATCAACATAATCATGTAAGCTAGCTAATGAAAAAGTAAACATACCTTTATGCTTCTTGGTTTGGCTTATGAAGACATAATACCAAAAATACTTCATGAGCTCTTAAAGTAATCCTTTGTACTTAGAGTAAGTAGGTTGTGATTACTTTTGGATCCTTTCTCGAAGGTTGACTTCATTATTCTTTGAATAGAAATGAAGGTTTGAAGAGATCCTAGCATGAAGATTTCTTGAAACAAATATGTTAGAATGATCTATCAATGTCCAACATGAAAGAGAAAAATAAAATGTTTTGAAATATTTCGTTCTTTGTAGTTTTCAAACATACACGGATCGTATCAAGTTTTTAAAGTACAACATACTCTAAGAAACTTGGTAACGAAGCTCTGATGCCAATTGTGGAAAACTAGAAGGGGGTTGAATAGTTTTACCAATTTAAAACTTCCTTTTAAATATTTAGATCGACTTATGTCAATCTATTTAGATGTGTATGTTGGACGTTGATAGATAGATATATAAAAGTATAATGAAAGATAAAGAGTAAGAAGCACATAACCACGACACGAGTATTTATAGTGGTTCGGCTACAAGGACACCTTCCTTGCCCTACTCCACTCCCCGAGTCACCTACTCGAGAGTTCGTAAACACTACACGACACGAATCTCCTTATGGCGGAGAAGCCTTCACAACGTCGCCTACTCTTTTTCCGATACTAGGCTAACCACCGGGTTCTTTCACTCCAAGGTGAACCACACCTATCACAACGTCGCCCACCCTTTATTAGGTACTAGGCTAAGTACCTAGTTCCATTACTATGGAGGAACTACTACCCAACACAACACAACACCTAATCCCAATGAGATCCACTCCTTATTACAACACCATCAAGGATATCACCATCCTTGAAAATAAGCTAATACTATATGTATAACGATGCACCTCATCGATTATACGACCTAGGCATTCTTCCCTAATGCCACTTGATTTGATTCCTAGGCATCCTTCACTAATGCCTTTGACACAACGCTTGGCACCTTTCAATAATGCCTTCGTCTTGATACCTTTAACATTCTTCACTAATGCTTTTGACACGGACGTGAAGCACCTTTCACTAATGCTTTTGTCTTGAGTCTTTCGGCATCCTTCACTAATGCCTTCAACACAACATATCTATTGAGGACGAAAGAACTATCAACAAGAGAACCTTAGTTGTCTTGATAATGACGAAGCATGGCAACTCATGGACTTGAGCTTGCTCGACTTCAAGAAGTGGTGATCTCGCCTTTAAGAGGAACCTAGATAATCACATAAAAACAAAAGACAAACTACATAGAAAGATCCCTTAGGATCAGTGGTTAGAGAGTTACAATACTTGGGGAAAGTATGTGTGAGAGTGGTAAGCCAAAAGGAAGAAATGGCTCACTATTTATATAGGAGAAAATTTACCGTTCCCCGGATCCCACGGATCCCTCCCACAAGGGATCCAACTAGCGTAAAGCTAGGGATCCGTGGGACGCTCCTCTTTACCCATGGGTATTTTGGTTATGGGTCATGGGTCATGTGTTATGGGTTGATCCATTGTTTTCTTATTAGATACAATGTATCTCATGAGTTTAATGTACCTAGTCAAGTGGTTTGGATAATACCATGGGTTATGGGTCAATAACATTTGTTAGTTTTTTCCCATTTTAGTACAGTATATACTAGTTAAGTATATATTTACCCAAATATGTAAACACTAGTTGTTGTACATATGTATTACTAAATCATAAAATCACTTATACTTGTTTTAGTGTTTTATGTGAAAGCGTAAGTGTGTTAGAAAATATTGGCTCAAATAGTTTACGTATTTTATTTGTTTCGTTAAAATGATTTTACGTTTGTTATCGACAAAACATTAGAAGATCGTAAAATATAAATAGACGTTTTTACGGCTTATTTGTATTAAAAATCTCCCCTTTTTGTTGATGACAAAATATAAAATTATTTTAAGGAGAAACTAGAATTCGTAAAAAGTTTGAATTGGAGTTTTTACTCTCTTCTCCCCCTTTTTGTCGAAACAAAAAGAGCGTCGAAAAGAAACTAACACAAAGTTTTAAGAAAAACATGTAAAAAGAAAAAATGTAAAGAGAGCAAGTGACGGGAATGGTTCTTGTCTAGCTTTGTATCAAAAAAAGTGTAAGCAATGTTTGTAAGGTTTTCTCCGCCAATAAGGGAGCTTGTTGACTTAATGAAGTAATTCTCGAGTTGGGTACTCGGGGAATGGGGTAGGGTGAAGAGGAGCTTCGTGATTGAACCACTATAAATGCTCGTGTCCGATTTGCGCTTTCTTTTACTTATCGCTTTATATTTACTTTTACGTGCTTTTCATTTATACTTGCTTATGCTATTGTTTGTGTTTCTATTTATGTCATGGCTTTATGTTTACATCACGTTTATATTCTTGTTGTGTTAATATGTTTTACTTTATGTCTTGACTATCTATATAGTTGTTGAAGTATTATTACCACTTCGGTTTATATTCACATTATGTTTATGCTTGTGTTGTGGTGATATGTTTTAATTCATGCTCTCTATTTTATTTATTTTGATAGAACCATTATTGACACTTTTCATATTAAAGATTATAAGAGCTTAAATTTGCTGAAAAAGATGTCACTATAAAAAAACAATCTTTGTTTGGGTGACAAAGATCGTAGATTATTTTAGAAAATTAGGTCTCAAAATATAAGTTGCATAAACAAGCTTTTAAAAACATGATGGAGATTATTTTTCACAAAATTATTGATTTGCCCATTTATTTATTATTTCTATTCATATTGGGTTTGTTATTTATATGTTCAATTATGTCATTTTACACTTTTACCCTGCAATTACAACTAGATTGCTAAACATCACTACAAAAAAACTACAATTTTAATCATTTTCCGCAACAACACCGGCACCAACTATTGGGATCGCTCTTAACACGTAAATGGAACGATATTTACGGGATTACATTAGTTATCATATTAGCCTAATACAAAGGTACTAGAAGCGTCATTATTGTAAAGTAGTGGGTATGTTAGGCTATATAAGCCCTCCTAGCTTCACTAGGAAGGTGAGACTTGTGTGTGTATTTTCACCTTCATCTTATTAATAAAACACTTGTTTTCCTTTCTCTCTTTAACCACGGATATGATGTTCTTTCATCATCCCCGACCTCCCGATTCACATAATCAACCAAATATTCGATTCTATAAGTGGCATCAAAGCCAAGGTTTTTATTATTATGGTTGATTTTTGTTTTCTCGTATCTTGTCAAAAATGTCATCTTTGAAACTGTTTCAACATTTTTCACTTTATTTTTTATTTTCTGGTTTTATCAGTTTCAAAATGGTCCAAATATTGGTTTGAATTCATCATCTACATATTTTTCTGGTTATATGAACATGGTCCAAATATTGTATCTTGTCATATTTTCTGGTTATACATTTAATGATATTCATCATCTACATATGTCATGGAAACATGGGCCGAATTCTTGGTCGGAAAAGTGGTCTGCGCAAAAAAGTCAACAAAAATAGTCAAAACCCTCTTCTTACGAATAAAGGATCATTTTACGAATTTCTTGGAAAGAAATTCGTAAAACCCTTAGTTTACGAGTAACAACTAGTCTTTACGACTAAGCTTACGTGTAAGATGTTACGAATAAGCTTACTATTAAGATCTTACGAGTAAGTTGTTTTTACGAACAAGATCTTACTAGTAAGGTTTTTTACGAACATGGTTACGAACAAGGACAACTTTACGAAATAGTTTTTTACGAATAAGAAACCTTACGAATAGGACCAAGATGATAGAAGAAGATGAAGACGGTTTGACCAAACCAAATGCTACCAACAAACACTTGTGGACTTACATTTACAAATCACTTGTCCAAAACTTAAAAAATCAAAACATGGTGGTGTAAAACAAAGTTACCACAACCATACCAAACCATGAACCAAGTCCAACAAAACAATAAATTCAAATGCTAAATGACATAACCAACTTCAAGCCAACTCCAACAATCTATCCTATTTCTTCTCCACATTTACACTCAACTCGCACATTTAAGAAAACATTCTTACAAGATCTCATCTATTCTTTGGTGTTAATCAAAAGACATATCAAGACACGAAGGTCTATCTCATGAAAAGAATGACTCATCATCGATCCAATTTTTATGAATCTTACACTTCATAAATTAATTCTCTGAAACTTGCAAGAAAAGATAGATAACAATTATGTTATCCTCGTTCTTTGTTCGTTAAAAACAAAATAACAAATTAAATGACCTACACCGAGACCCCTCCAAAGGATCTTGAAGTCGTGAAACTTTCTTGATTCGTATAGTGTTACAAATGTATTGACACGATTAGGGTATGGGTTTGATTCGGATTGACAGATTAACAGATGAGATGATAGATTGATTAATGGTACTGAGTTTTGGTGGTGTGGTCGTGTATTAGTACTGGATCTGTATGAACGAGTAAGATAAATGTTGGGGGTAAATATTTTTGATATTGGGGTTAAGGAAATGTTAAATGAGATTAGGGTTGAAATTTTACTACTCCTTTATACCCGTATCATTAGGGGTGTCAGATTGGGCTTGGAATTGTGCTTGGGCTGAACATAATCACTAAATGAAAAAGGTAGGATTGGTGGATCGGGCTTATCACCTTCAAGGGCCTAGGTGTTTACTGAATGAGAGAATTATGAAGTTATTTTGGGGCTTAAAAGTTAATACATAAACATGGAATGAGAATGTGGTATTATCCGAAAATTGCGTTGAGTTATATCAAATTGTATTGGACTGAATCGTCATTATTCAAATGAATTTTTCATACATTGAATTATTTTTTTGTATAATTTGTTGTCAAGAAGAGTGGTATTGTTGGTTATTACAAATTTTCACGGGGTTATATATTTTTACAAGATCGGAAAAACCATTATCAAAGTTCATTAAACCGTCAAAAAGCTAGATTTGGAAATTTAACCGCAAGATGTGACTACGACGTGAATTCATTATTATTTATTTGAGGTTGAAGTGGGATATCACGGGTGCGTATACTTGGTATCTGAAGATATCGGGGTTGGTTGGATGCATGATTCTTCGAGATCCTTGTTTGAGCTTTTAACCGTTACGAATGACAAAGACTTGAGATGTATAGTTATACCTGATGTAAGGAGTTACGTTGTTGTGCTCACAACGTATAGCTATCATTTTAAAAGAGTTACGTTGTAGTGCTCAAGTGTCACAAAATGTTATGGATAATTCGAGAAAGTTCATATACAATTAAGGATGGTTGGATGTGTATATGATTCTACCATTGTTGAAATTCTCGATATTGGTTCTTTGTCGACATTAGTGCAAGCTTAAGTCACAAGTTCGGGTTATTTTACTTTAGTCTCAAGTTCATCATCTGGGTTTTCTATCGAGTCACTACAAAGAGCCGTCGAATGATAATGGGGTCGGTAAAGAGTTAGTTGAGAGGAGTATTAACGAGTAGAGAATTTTTATCGTGATTGATTCTCATGGGTTATTTGTGGTATTTCACACTTGTTCGATTAATTGGACATACAGGGTTACGCTGTCTCCAATTTCATCATCAACATATGTGGTGTATGTTTTCGATTCATCAAAAACATCGAGGGGAAGAGAGAGCGAGTGTTCTTTGCCTTCTTTGATGTTTTTTGCGAAAACCCTTTTCCTCCGAAAGTTTCTGCAATCAGGGGGAGGAAATGAGACGATCAGTGGTTCAAACGTATACTCGGTGTTATCGTCTTAACTTTCATGGGTTATTTGTGTGAAGTTACCTACATTTGATATTTTAACCGCATTATGATGTCTCATACATGGTCATTTTATCAAGTATTCGCATATACACAAGCGATTATTATTTCGATAGACCGCAACAATCAGGGGGAAGTTGTATTCTTTCATCTTTCGTGGTTTGTTTGGTGTGAAGTGTCTACATCGTGAGAAGATCTTGTTGATTTCTTGCATGTTACCCCGAACGGATTTTTCGCATTGTGTATAGCGTGATTACATGACTAGACAGATTTGCTTGGTGTGGTTTCTCGCTCATCTAAAAATTCCGCTCTGCACCGAAAACTTCAAAAGTTAGAAGACATGTCTACTACGTCAAAGTTTCGAATCTGTGAAGGCGGTACGTCGGTTTGGGGAAGTCGATTTGAAACTTTGCCAAAAAGATGACAGAGAAGTGCTAAAGACATGCAACATGAATTGGGGAAGTTAATTCAATTCATGCATATTACATCATTTGCCTACAAGTGAAGAAAAAGTTCTCAAGTCCAGGTACCAAATGAAGACAAAGAGCGTCAACCGCCATCATCCTCAGCATTTGAAGAGCTCATGAAGACCTTTCTTTTATTTTATTTGTACTTGTAGGAAATGTTGTTAGTAATTCCTTATATCGTCCCATTGGGGGAAGATTGTTGGGATCGATCCTAACACGTAAATGGAACGATATTTACGGGATTACATTAGTTATCATATTAGCCTAATACACAGGTACTAGAAACGTCATTATTGTAAACTAGTGTGTATGTTAGGCTATATAAGCCCTCCTAGACTTCACTAGGAGGGTGAGACTTGTGTGTGTATTTTCACCTTCATCTTATTAATAAAATACTTGTTTTCCCTTTCTCTCTCTACTCTCTCTCTAACCATGGATATGATGTTTTTCCATCATTCCGACCTCCCGATTCACATAATCAACCAAATATACGACCCTACACCAACATCAAGAACAACACCAACATCAACAACAACAACTATTTTGTCAAACATACCCAAAAGATTTAAGTTTTTCCTCCTCTCGTTTTCCATGATAACAATAAATGTTGTTTTAAAAACAAATATAAAGTTGATGGGGTATTTGTTATATAAATTTAAGTAAGATATTTTTATAAAGTTTTTAACTCAAAAGTAAATTTTATTAAACAATCAAAATATATCGTTATTTTAAATTTAAACATTTAAGTTTAGTTATTACCTTTGTTATAAGTTTCTTTATTGCCAATTTACATCAATTCTTTTTAGTTTTTTCTTTTTCTTTTTTCTTTTATTAATATTTAAAACTTAAACACTAAATTTCAAAAAAACCTTCTAAATTCTTACATTTTTTACAATTTTGACACATTTATTTTTATACGCTTTTAACCATACGAAAAATTATGCAATATTTTTCAAAAGTTTAATTTTACTTTTTAATTGACGAACATGAGGTCTCGATTTTTAAATAGAGATCTCTTGTTGGTTAATTAAAAACATCCATTTTAATTTATGTTTTCACACTTAATGTATAAGAGATTTTATATTAAAATATATTATAACCAATTTTTTAATACTAACGGAAACACCGATCTAGCTCAATGACTAGTTTGATACGCAAAACCAAATTAAATTTAAAGTACATGCATGTATTCATTTATGGTCAAACATTGATGACTAGTTTTCATTTCAACGGAAACAACAGTCTCGCTTAATGACTAGTTTGATGTCCGCCAACAAAAATTTAATAAGATGAGACCATGCTTTTAGCCAAAAAATTGTTAATAAAATGCAAACCCTAAAATGAGGATTCTAATTCTTTATATCCTATACAATACAATATTACAAACACATGCTTCATTTGATCACATTACAATAACTTTTAAGTTGTTCCATACTTCATTTTTAAGTTTCGTTTCTTTCCAAAAAGCAGTGACCGTGATACATCTAGGGGTGTTTCAAAGTGCGTTTGTAGCTAGATTTTTTTATTTGAAAAACAACTAACTATCTCACAATCTTTACACAACTAAACATTCTCACACATGAGGTATCATTGGGCCACAAGCCCTTTGGTGTTTGTAGCTAGATTATCAGCTTATCACGATTTACAAATGCAATAATCTGGTGAAAGTTGCTGGGATGAGATAATAACCAATGTTTTGAGTTAGACGTAAAAATGGACGCCAATGTTTTGAATCAAGACTTGTACTTCATAGATAGTGCATATATATGTGGGATCCCATATAGTAGCTCATATAACACTTTTTAACTTCGAAGAGATGGGAATACCCTTCACTATTAGGAGTAACCACTGCAACATATTAGAATAATCGGTTTTGGTTGCTAATACCAACTCTTTTTCTCCAAAACACTCTGGTTGTGTTTGGTTTGAGCATTAGGTAAAATCCTTGAATAATGTTTGCCACTGACTGATATTACCTAGTGAACTAATGCTATATCACCATTCTCCAACACATAGACTGAAGGAAGTTATTTTAGATAAGAGAGAATCAAATAGGTATCTTACAACTAAACCACGCAAAAAATGTCTGATAAGAACTGATAAGGACTACATCAGACCAAGAAAACACACAAATAAAATTATTTCATTTGAAAAGTTGTAATAGCTGAATGTAAGGAGAAACTTACGATTAAATAAAATAGCAAGAAAAGATGAAAGCATGCACTATTACAATATATGCTCCTTTACCTGCAATGCCAATGGTAAGAGGTAACTAAACGTTATCCTCATGGAATCACCCAATCATGCATCATAAAATATCAAAATAAAAATTGAGATTCAAATGCTAGAAATTGCAAAGAGTATATAGTTATAGTTAAAGGAAGTAAAATAACGAAGTTAAAGAAACATGATTCTTGATAGCATATTCTTGGTTAAACAAAACAAATTCACTGTAAGCGCTTTTCAGATAAGGCTTGTTCTTCCGAAAAGGCATGTGTGAGCTTAAATGCATAAGAATATGAGAAAGAAGATAGAAGAATGATAATATGCAAAATTATTACTTAGTATGATGAACATGAAGAATAATGATAATCTTAAAGTCTTCAACTTTAAAGTTCTTATTCAAAACAACTTATATCAAAAAGCAATGTACTCATATAACCAATTTTAATAAGCAATTTCTCATTCCCACACCTCCCTTGATCTATAAATGTTGATGTATGCAAACTCGAAAGATTTATAGAATATTTAAGCGTGTCTATCTTCTATATAAAGCGTTTAAGTTGTGGCCCACAAAAATTAAGATAAGGAGCTCAATAATGGGAATTGTGCGTCATTCTTAACTAATTAACCACATTTATTTTTAAATTTAAATATCTTTTAATTCGTTTAATTTTTATGATCTAATTTCACCATATTTTTTAAAATTTTGTCTTTTAATTCAACATCCATTTTGATATATTTTTATGAGTTTTAGTTTTACATTTTAGTAGGTTTATTTTATTTTGATTCAAATTTTATAACTTTCACCTTTATTTCAATCAATACAAACTTTATTTATCAAAATCATTTACTTTTGGAAAAGTGTTTGACGGGTAAAAGATTGTGAAGGTCTCTTTATATGCGGGAATAATGATGTCACGGAAAGATACGGAAAACCCAAACAAACACATACAATAACACATATACATTTGGAGTGTTGTGAAATGAATTCATTAAGCGGGTAGAGAATTGCGAGGAGAGTTGGGTTAGCAATTCATTTACTATATTTATTATATAACTATATTTATCGCCACATTGCATGTCTGCAGTATCCAACTAGTATAGTTAAAAGCACTCTGTGTGGGTTAAGATCTAACCTCGGGATTTTAACACGAAAGTGTTTGATGTGATCTTGTCTAATATTCTTCACGATAATGTCTAGAAGATATAATGGTAGCAACTTTTAATCACTCAGAACCTAGACAAAACATTTTGTGCCAGTTATGTCAATCAATAAAAACTCATATATATGCAATTCTTGAGCTATGGCAATAACCAAGAGTCATTACAACAACAAACTAAAAAGAAGTCGATTTATCCTACAATTCACCAAGTATACTGATGACAGAACATCATAGAGCTCGAAACAAAACCAAGTTCATTGTTTTTGAGTTCGACACAATAAGCATAAAAGCATATGGTTGTGTTATCTCCATCTACACGCTATAACTGCTTAAAAATTCAATAAAAAATGAATATAAGAAAAAAATTTCAAACTCTAATAAGATGAATCTTTGAAGGATGGACTTAGGGGTTTTTAGGTGTTTTTGCCATCAATGTTAGTTATAAAAAAAGGGCTTAATATTGACACAATAATCAAATAAGCATATAGTTATGTTTTCTCCACCCACACATTTTAAATTCTTGCTTATCTAAACATAAATAAGCAAATAAGCTAGAGATTAAGCATTCATAAACACATAAGGTGTAAAATGTTCAACTTGAAAAAACCAAGTAACAACGTTGCTTGATTTTCCATTTTTTCTTATCTTGACTTGCTCTTTTCTCCTAATGTAAAACTCCGTTATAGTAGTAGACTGAATTCTTTTTTTTAATCTAACAGTTAAAAGATTGTGTTTGTATAAAAAATTCCCATCATCCGACCTACAACAAGCTTTATTTCGAATAATGAAAGTGAACAACCCTTTTTACATGATTAAAGCCTTATTTATGCTTTTAAGATCTTTTTATCAAATTAATAACATTAGGTCTCCAAACTTTCAGCATGAGACTTATGAGCTTATTTATTATATAAGCCAAAGCCTTTTTATTTATAATAAGATTAAGCCCAAAAAATAGGATGAGACAAACACCCCGTAAACATTAAATGAATAATGCGTTCTTTTTTCAAAATCGAATACCAGACATAGACATTAAAATTTGATGCAACACAAATCCTATTATGCCTTTATTTTATCAAACTCGTATTTCAGACACATTCAATCTTACTATAGTATGATGAATCAATAATGCATTTGAAACAACGACTCTTAATTTCGAAGCAAACACACACATTAAAAATCCATATGTTTAAAAGTCATACCTTGACCTCTTAATATTAATCAGGTCGTGATCAGCGACAAATCTACGATATTAATCAGGTAGTACAACTACAATTGTTGCAACAAATAGCAAGACCTTGTAAAAAGTTTGAACCAAATAATGTATGAAAAGTTTACACCTTAAATCCTTAAATAAACTATAAAAGACATGATATTATTAGTGTTCTTATCATACTTTTTGATAATGTTTAATCACTCAAGTTTCACAAATGTTCCATTTTATGTAATTTTCCAAATCTTTTAGCCATTTAAGATGACATGGCCAACTTATCATAAACTTCAATTTATAAACAACACGTCTTGCAACGTATATTATACTCAAATGTCAAATTTGATGTTAAGAAAGAGAATGTGCATTTACTTGTTGAAGCACTGGAACTACATTTAGCACATTATGCTGATGTATTGGCTTATTGATAACCTGCATATTGCTAACAGTGAATGATACTAATATAACTTCACTAGTGTTAAGTATACAAATAAACAAGATTGAGAAACTACTTTGAATTATATGAACATTTTCAATACTAAAGTAATCGAATCGATATCGGTAATCTATGGCTCGTTACGCTTCCACTAACTAGCAAGATTAATAACATATAGTAATTACTTTTCTAGAACCATTACCAGCGATCATCCGAGCGACCTCAAAACAAATTTAAGCATTTTATTTCTCCATTAACACCCATTAATTTAAGCATTTTGTTTGGCCACAAACACCATAGCTACAACAACAACAAAAAAACAAATATATATGTTACACGATTCATATGCGGCCAAGCCAACCTGAAGCTCTCGATGCTAACATGGATAATCCCATTACTTAAAAACATGTGTTTTACATAAAAGATCCAAAACAAAGTGATATAGTCTAGAAAAATAAACATGCGACAAGGTCAAAACAAAAGCTAATATGCAAAGTGCGGTAAAAAACAAAATAGGACACCAACTTCAACTTCATCGAGTTTGTCTTATTTAAAAACATGAAATTGCCGACCAACCATCTAATCACCAACTTCACCTCACTTGTAGATGCTCTCACACTTGTAGGTGCAACAACCCTTTAGACCTACCTCTTGGCCTCACCTCCTTTGGTGGTGGGTCGATTTCTTTCTTGCAAGACCTTGAGTTGTGACCCTTACCGTAACACTTTTGACAAGTCATTTTCCTTCAAACCCAACCTTTGAATACTTTATCTCTTTCTCGATGCATCTCTTTTCTATTAACGGTGGCCTACTGGGCATTCGCCTTTCTTTTGGAGGTAGAGGTTCAATAGCATTTGTTTTAGGCCAAAATGAACTACCTTTGAGTGGTCTAATAGGGTATTTATATGCTTCTTGAACATGTCCTTCTTAAGCCGCCACTAACATAAGTCTCGGGGTCCTTATTGAGAAATGCCGGTCACGAATTGTATGAACACAAGGTATGCACGACAAGCGCCATGATCTGCAACTCTGAGTTTGTGCTCGAATGTCCACCACAAATGCACCGTATTCATTCCTTGCTTCAAATACATTGTAATCACTGGAATCACACCCAATGTCTACACATACAAAACTAACGTTAGTAGCAATACATCCGAAATCGTACTTTTGTTAAAATACAATATTCATTACCTTTGTTTAACTTTAATTTCCTCTAGCGTCTTTCGATCGAAGGACATACTTCATGTTCTAATTTTGCGACTTTTACGCCTTTTTAAAGTTTCGTAACATAACATATGTTCTAATGTCTTCTAGCATATCGATGATAGGCTTCCTTCGTGCAATTCGAATGCGTGAATTAAAGCTTTCACTCATGCCATTCTCAAACGCATCACATGCTCTATCGACCTCAAAAAAGGCTCTTGACCAGCTCTTTGGATTTCTTTCTATAAGATGGTTATATGCATCATTGTTGATGGCTTTGAGCTCTTTCATTTTATCCTCGAAGTGTTGCTCGGTTGTTGAATATGCAGCACCCCAGAACAAGTTCCTGAACTGAATCCCACGAAACTTCTTCTTGAAATTAGCATAAATGTGACGTGTACATTGTCGATGCTCGGCAAAAGGAAATATATCTTTCACAGCTTCCAAAATTCCCTATTAATAAATGGGAAAATAGCTTTAATACCTCAATAAGTAATCAGCGATGAGATATACATGCAACATGTAAGAACAATAAAATTAGACCAGTGTCAGTGTCACAAGGTGGTGATATTCATACCTTGTGTTGATCGGAGATTAATGTTAGCCCAACTCCATCTATCATTTCAATGTCATCCTTAATTGTGTGAGAAACCATTTCCAATTTTCCTTATTCTCACAGAGACAACGACCCAAGCTATTGGGAAAATATGATTATTGGCATCCCTTCCTATAGCCGAGAGTAATTGACCTTCACAAACACTTTTAAGAAGCAACCATCCAAACCAATAACTTTCCTACACCCATTGATCCATCCATCTTTGATGCCCTTAAAACATATATAATAGCTACCAAGTAAATATTTCCATCCAATCTATTCACATACATCTTGACGGTACTTCCGGGTTTGTTTCTAATATCTCATTCGATAGTCCCAAAGTTTTGCATAGTGCTCTTTAAGCCCGCGCCATACTCAAGTAACGCCTTTTTCTTTGCTCTACTACATTGACCCGTACTCACTTTGCATTTATATTTCCTCATGATATCCGTTTGCATTGCTCTTATACTCATATGAGGATTTTGAATTAATTGTTTGAAATAACGTTTTGCAATCCAAGTGTGGGTAACGAGAGACCCCAAGGAAAACTTTCTTGAACATATATGCTTATCATTTAGTGATTTTATTTGGAATGAACCCTCACCTGTAATTTTAGAGGCCCAAAGCCTAAATGGGCATTTCTCACCTTTTTCTTTCTATCAAGCACCTATCCCTACTCCCGCCATCTTTTTCATCATTGTTTCCCACATCCTCTCCTTTTCTTCATTGTTTTCGACGCCATTCTCTCCTTTTTCATCATTGTTTTCGATACCATCCTCTTACATTTTATCATTGTTTCCTACACCTCCTCCTCATAATCAATTTCTTCTTTTCCACATTTTACCAAAGTCTTTTGTAGTCGTTCTTTGAAACACCAATTGGTAACCATTTGAAACACCATAGTCGATCATGCTCTCTTTTAGTTGTTTACGACTCTCGAACATCATTCCTAGTATAGGTTTTGTTGATTTCCGGTTAATGGATGGATCATAGCTAGGATATAAAACACCACGTTCTATATACTTCTCAACGCCATCATTATCCTCATCTTCTTCATTAGCACTCATATTTTCATCAGAATCGACTTGCTCTTCTACATCATCATCCATATTGTCATAACAAAGTCGGGTTAGGAAAGGGTCATTAATTGTTTGGTTCAAAGTGCTAACTTCATCTTCATCACCGTCATCATTAACATCTTGAGCTAATGATATTGAGTCTGATATATCATCCTCATCCTCGCTTAGTTGATAGCTAGGATCAGAATCTTCGGTTCCCGCGTCACTCATAGCGCTATCGAAACCCATGATAAGGTCTGTTAACTTATCTTTCCCTACCAAGTCTGTCAAGTTTTCATCATGATGGTCAACATACAAACCAATTCTCCTACCGTTTGCAGCTCCATGTTCCAAGAATCTATATATATCCAAATCACATTCTATTATTCTTAACCCTGTGCTTAAAGTGTTCCTCGGAACACAATAATACAACCTACTGCATTTCGACCTAGTTAGTTTCTCAAGGAATTCCACTAAATTATTAAAACCCATCCCTCCAAAATCAACGTGATCGATAGTCTTTACTACACCTAGTGAATAGTTTAATGGATTTTTAGAAAATATCCCATTATAGTTCACGTCAATAGTAATGATATTGGAACTTGAAGATGACATCCTGTGAAAATCAAAGAAATAATAACCATTTGTAATATTTGTGAAATACACAATCAAAAACTTTAGCAACTTACGAGATATTTGAGTTGAATCACGGTTGCCGCCCTTAAATTAACCTATTGCACGGCGCGTTCATAATCCATATCTTTTGATATCATTTGTAATCAATCTAGGGTTAGTTATTATTTTGGGTTATCATAGACGAATTAAAAGGTTAATGAGTCATAAATGAAGAAACTATATAATGAAATAATATGTAATACACATTGGGCATAAAGTTTAAAATAGCCTCGTTATTCAATTTATAGAGGAGTAGGTTTCCTGTCATAGAACTCATTAGCAACTGCAAGGTAACCACAAAAGATGCTAAGATAGAAACTTTGACTTGCATTTACATACATACCCATTGCCTCATTAAATGATAAATTGAACAAAATAAGGCATCCACCACACAAAAGCCGTAAATAGCTAAGCCAACAATATGAATAAATTCTACATATTACTTCCTTCGTCTCATAAAACTGTCCACCTTACTATTTATGTTTGTCTTAAAATAAGTGTCTAGTTTTTATATATGAACAATAATTATGACTGGTAATTACTTGTTTTCCTACTTTACCTTTATAATCAAAACTTGCATTAATTACTTATTTATAATTTTTATATTTATAATTTTCTAATTTTGATCGTCTATAAATGCAAACAAAAACCCTAAAACTAGTATGCATGATAATAAAATGATACTCGAAATACAATTAAAATCAAACTACTTTAAATGAAGTAGAAATTGGATTGAAGCAAAGATCAAAATGGCAATGGAAAAAATTAAACTTCTATAAAATCGTACCACGTCTTAAGAGGCTTTTACAACTTTTGAAATGCACATAAACAATTTTGTGAATTTCGAGTCAAAATTGACCAAATTATCCCTCACAAGTATTTGAAGCATAAAAAATGCCTAAGTCACTAGCTGATAAAATCAGAAAGCCAGTCCACTCTCTGATAAAGTCAAAATGTAAACCTTGAGCAAGTTTAATCCCTGACAAAGATACGCACAACTGATCAAAATCAGCTACAAAAAAACTCGCAATGGTACACACCTCAGCGAGCAACCTCAGGAAAGTTAAAGTCACACCACTTGATATATGTTCAACCACTGATGAAAAGAACAGGAGTTCTAACAAAAGAACTCACTGAGTGTCTTCACATATCAGAGCATAATGACTCATATATGTTGTATATTTTGTTGATGCAAATAATGTCTAAAAACATTATTTCTATCTTTCGATATCTCTACGTTTTGATGATAACAAAATATAAAAACACGTTACATCAAAATTAACGTAAACAAGTTTTTAGTCGAAATATCTCGTTTCTACATATATCACTCTAGGTATGAACAAACAAATTTATAACTTGACAAATGACCAAAGAAGTGAATTTGTGTTTCAAGCTTCACATTTTTAATGTGACAAAACATTTTTTCAAAAATACATTTTACAAATTATTTTTGAATAATAAAGAAATGTTTTAATTGGAAAAATATTTTTAAAAATCCCAATGACTATTTCCCTCCCAAACAACTCCTAACTTTCCCAAATAAACTTTCACCACTAAAACAAAAATTGGGCGTTTTTGTGCGGAGCAGTACCACGGTACCACTAAATTTAGTGGTACCGTCGGGTATTTAGCGGTCTTAGTAACACTCTAACGGTTGAAATTTTTGTCCCTATAAATAACATCCCACTTCACGCTTTTTGGCATCCTTTTTCACACAAAACCGTATGACACACTCACACCTTTGATCATTTAGATAGTTTTCTTTTGTTTAAGAGTGATCATTTCTTCCAACCAGTGATCATCTTCATTCCTCTCCTTGTGCAAGAGAAGAACACATTGTATCAAGAAGATACTAAGTGTTGTAGTCATAGTAGTGTGCACTTGTAACACTTGTTACATACTTGTTGTATCTTAATATACATCAAGTAGTCTTGAGTCTTGTTTAGATAACTTGTGTGGATCATTGTGATCTTGTAGATCTCTTGTAGTTTGTGAGTTAGTGTGTTGATCAAGTGGATCAAGTCTGGATCGTGGTGATCTAGTAGGTTGTGTGATTAGCAAGGATCAGGTAGATCGTGAGTGAGATTGGTACTAGCTAGATTAGTACTCGACATTTAGCTTAGTGTCGGAAATTGTGATAAGAGGCGTTGTGCGGTTTTCTATGCCTCAAAGGAGTTTGTTGACATAGTGCTTAGAACTCTCGAGTTAGGTACTCGGGAGTGAAGTAAGGCGAAGAAGAGCTTTGTGACCGAACCACTATAAATCTCTTTGTCTCGGTTTGATCTTTCCATCTCTTACTCTTTACTTTCATTACTTACTTTCAATTGTTGTAGTGTGTTTATTGTAGTCCTATTAAGTAGAATTCATATTGTTGTGGTTTGATTTCATGAAAGGATTGAATCAAAGTTTTCACAAGTAAACTTTGATAACTAAATTAAAAAGTGGTGAAACTATTTAACCCCCCCTTCTAGTTTCCCACAATTAGTATCAGAGCCAGGTTGGTCAAGATTATTAAAATAAACTGTATTTTAAAGCTTGAATCGATAAATGGATTTTGAAAAATATCAAGAAGGGCAATCTATGCAAAGACCACTACTTTTTAAAACCGACTGTTTTATTTATTGGAAAACAAGATTCGAAGCTTATGTGAAATCAAAAGATATTGATCTTTGGCATGTTTTTACCGAGGGTGATTTTAAACCTATTGAATAGAATCCGGAAACTAACAAAAATGAAATTATTCCTTACGAAAAACAAAGTGATACTCTTAAAAGAAAACTAGCCAAAAATGATGAGGCTAAAATGATGATTTATAATTCTTTGCCAAGAAAAGAATTTGAAAGAATTTTTATGTGTAATACGACAAAAGAAATTTATCAAACTTTGTTAGTCACCCATAAAGGTAATAATCAAGTCAAAGAAAACAAGATTGATCTTCTTGTGCAACAATATGAACAATTTTCCATTCCACAAAATGAAACTATAGATAATGCTTTTGCTAGATTTAATACTATTATCAATAGTCTTAAAGCTCTTTATGAAGGTTATTCTAGCAAGAATTATGTTAGGAAGTTTCTTAGAGCTCTACATCCCAAATGGATAGAAAAGGTGATGGTACCTTTAAAACCTTATCAAATATCCCTACACTTGGTATTTGCTTGTCCTCAAGCAAATGTGCTTTTGCCAATTAATTTATAAGTTAGGGGTCATGAAGCATCCATTCAAAGCGGTCCACAACACATATAAGCCCCAAAAAGTCATAACAAGCACGGAATACATACTAGCACCTCACATGGGGTGTTTGGATACTCACATCTCTCGGTGTATATATGAAATATAACAAATCGAAATGGAAGATAAACACTCATTAACCGGTCCTAGTACATAGATTACCATAGGCTTGAGAATAGATCAAACCTCCGTCGCTTTGGCGTAAGCACCTAGGAAAGACTATCAAAGAGGTCTTTAAAGGGTTGTAACGTTAGGCTTACGGTAGGAAATAAGGGTTTGGTGGGATAGGCTATATAGTGGTGGATAGTCAAAATCTCTATGTTGCAAGTATCTGAAGAATGGTTGCTAAGCCAAGACTCGACACTCTAAAACTCTAGGCAACGAAAATAAACAAACATAATTTAAAAGATAGATGTAGGATGGTAGCAGTATGTTTTTTTTTTTTTTTTTTTTTTTTTTTTTTAATCACTCTTTTTTCTCTTTTTTTTTTTTTTTCTTTTTTTTTTTTTTTTTTTTTTTTTTTTTTTTTTCATACACTTTACTCTACCATCCTCTACGGTACATCAAAATGATAGGGATTTATAGACACATCCCTACACTTGAGTTTTATTACTCTAACACTAATTTGACCCGAATTGAAAAGATCAAAACACTTGGAGTACATTATTATGCAAACAAAGGAATTTGAGTTTAACGTTCTCTTTCCTATGTTTCATAAACTTTAACTTTTCCATGAATCCCAATCATCCCAAAAGCGTATACAAGGGATATGACTCGACTTAGCAACTCATGCAAGCAACGGATAATTGAACTAAGGGTTTTGGGTGATAACATAAATTTGCACTAAAAGTGAGTGCAATAAAGGTAGGCTAAAGCGATTTGGGTGTATATTTGGGGTGGGGTAAATAATGCTCTTCATTGATATTCGGAAAAACCGAAACATCACGAGAACCGCGAAAAGGATAGGCTCGAGGGGTTAACTAGGGGTATCGTGTACTAAAGATGAGTACAAATGCAAAGGGTGTGGGGGGAATTACTCAACCGATATGGAAGAAGTAATTATATTACGTATCAAACAAGGGTTTATCCTAATGCCTCTTATCATTTAGTTATTCCTAACTACACAAGTGTAGTCTCACTAGCGATCTCGAATGCATCACAAAACAAGTTCTAGAATCTAATATACTACTGGTTCACACTCTAAGCATTAAAGATGAATGCTTTAATTCTACTAATCTAAGGCGATCCTCACATTTTGGGTGGAATTTAGGTGGTAAAGGTTTTGTGCTAGTCATGCAACTTCCTATCCATGAGGCGCTTTGTTAAGACTAATGGCCCACTCTTATCGTCATGAAAAAATTTTAAATTTGGCTAAAATTACCCTAACCTACATTTTCTCATGGTTTATTACACAAATACACTTGGACAAAGCAAAAGTCAAGGATAAGCATAGTTTCAAAGTTCCCGCTATTTTCCCTCCTACATAAAGCGAACATTGTCCCCAATGTTCCCGAAAGTATCAAAGTTATGATAATAGAAGGTAATTAAAGCGAAAGAAACTAATACTCCCCGATTAGCTCGGTAGGATCCGTAAAAGTGGTGGTTAAATCTTTTCCAAGAAGAGTTTTTGCGTGAAGGCTCCTTCCAAACTTGTGTAACTTCTTCTTGACAAACTAAACACGCACACTAGAAGAAAACAAACGAAACCTTCGCGTAAAATCGGTAATAATATACATAAGACTCGATTTAAACTAGGATATAATGCTTGTGGAATGGATGTTTACAATTTGTTTTGAAAGTTAAGATCCGGAAAATTCCAAAATTTTACAAGTAGCTCGAAAACGAGAAAAGTAAGTCGATGTTTTTATTCCTTCTGGCGCGTCGGTTGCAATCTGACGGCGTCAGTTATCCTGACAAAACCGGTCTGCGATTTTCGGAAAAATTCGGAAAATTTGCATCTTTAGAATCTGGAAAAACTTACGCAAAAACATCCATTATGACTCGATACAAGCATTTGACTCGAACAAACAAACATATATATCTTTTAGTTAATTGTTATTCTCATGTTCACGTTTCTTATGAAAACGTGTAATCCTCCCTACACTTATCTTTTATGTAAAATACCTTTATATGTAATTAAGGCGAGGTTAAAAACAAAATAAAGCATTTTACAAATTCAAACATGAGGACAAACAATTAATAAAAGATATATGACACTATCAAGCAAACAATTAAGCATGGGTTGCCTCCCAAGCGCTTTTCTTTATTTAAGAGTCTTGTAGCTAGACTCGTAGTCCTACTCCTCACGCTGATATAAGTAAGTCTATCCTCAACAATGTCGTAGGGATCAAACTATTTGAAAGAATTTTATGCGTAGCGTTCAAGAAATTTATCAAACTTTGTTAGTCACCCATAAAGGTAATAATCAAGTCAAAGAAAACAAGATTGATCTTCTTGTGCAACAATATGAACAATTTTCCATTCCACAAAATGAAACTATAGATAATGCTTTTGCTAGATTTAATACTATTATCAATAGTCTTAAAGCTCTTTATGAAGGTTATTCTAGCAAGAATTATGTTAGGAAGTTTCTTAGAGCTCTACATCCCAAATGGATAGAAAAGGTCACCGTCATTGAAGAGTCAAAGGACTTGGCGACATTATCACTTGATGAACTCATAGGAAACTTGAAAGTTCATGAAATAATAATCAAGAAAGACTCGAACATAATTAAAAGCAAAGGAGAAAAAGTAAGGTCTCTGGCATTAAAAGCCAAGAAGGAGTTGAGTGATGAGGAAAGTTCGGCCTTCGATAGTGAAGACAAAGAGTATGCCTTAGCGGTTAGAGACTTCAAGAAGTTCTTTAGGAAAAGAGGTAGATTCCTTAGTGATCCGAGATATTGCAACCTCACAAGGAATTTTACTTCTCGAGGGATCTCAAGAAGTTTTTCAATCCTCCAGGAAGTGTACCCGATCGTTGTAGTGTAGTATAGGTAAGTCCGGGGGATTGATCGTTCTTTAGGGGAACAATGTCGTTAGGTTGAAGTGTATGTCGAATTAAGTCTAAAGGTAAGGATGATTATTTTGTATTTTTATATTTTATGAAAGCAATTAAAATCTCGGTTTGAAGGGTAGAGTGGAATTAGTTGCTAGTCAACTAACCCAAAAGCTACTAATTAAACTAAAATGCAAGAAAAGCAAATTAGGAATCTACAAGAAAAGTGAAACGTATCTACTTATGATGTATTACTTTTTGCTAGCTATCCAATTCTATCTACCGAATTGTCACATCCTTATCTAATTGGTGCGTTGTATTCCGCTTTGGTCATAGGGTGGTGCTAAATTCCCCAATTCTAAAATCGTAACTTTCCTCTAGACTATCCGGATCGCCAAGTACCGTAGTATTTCCCTCAAATTTTCTTTTATCAACAAGCTACAACTCACGCAATAAACACAACGATGGCCTAGGTGTACTCATAAGCTTTTTGCTATTTAGGACGCTCAAGCTCGCAATAATTAAAGAAGATGCAAGTTTTCCTTACTCTAGCGCCTACCAATTAAACAAGAGACGGTGGGATGCAAGAATTATAAACTAAATCAATTAGACTCATGGAATTGTCACACCCTAATGATGATGATAGACACAAGCATCACTAAGAAATCGATAAGATCTAATTATTTATATACAAGTTTCATACAATCATAAGCAAACACTAGATGAATTAGCCAAACATAATCAATGAAGAGCAAGCAACAATAATGATAATTGAAGACATAACATAAGATTGAATTAATAAACAAACCATTACAAGATTTTTATGGAGTGATTAAAACCCTCTAAATTGTTGAAACACCTACCTAAATCCTAAAATCGACTTAGGGTTTAGGGCTTACAAAAAGTAAAGTTATAATGTTATATTTATAGGCGATTTTTTGTCGGCAAAGAGTGATGGTTTCAGCTCGATAGATTGACGGTGTCACAAGTATTTTTCACCAAATCGTATATTTTTGTCCCGATCATTTCCTTTTTGAATCGCCTAAATCCGAGTTCGTATGCAAAAGTTATGGCTAAAACAAGACGCCTACTTGGCGCATGTTGTGATAGTCTTGATCGACTTGTGACAAATAAGCTTTGTAAGTGTGACGCCGTCTGGTTGCATGTGACGCCGTCTTGGAAAACCTCTGAAGCGTCTGGTGTAGAAGGATAGAGTGACGACCATGTTGAGATACACGTGACACCGTCACTTGTTAAGACCACAAAAAGTTCTGAGCCGTCGCTTGAGAGTTTTTTGGAACACCCTGTAGGCGACGGCGTCGCCCTTTGAGTTGGGACGCCTTCAGGCTTCAGAAATTGCCTTGTTTTCTTGACCTTGTCATTTTTTTCATGTTTTCGCTCCTTTTCGTCCAAAAATGCTTGATTCCAGCATTTTGCTTCCAAAAGACCTAAAATGTAAAAAGGAACGATTTTAAGTAGTAACGGATATAAAATGTGTCGATTTAGGGCTTAAATGACCCCCTAAAACGTATGTTTTAAATCATTATCAAATATCCCTACACTTGGAATTTGCTTGTCCTCAAGCAAATGTGCTTTTTGGCCAATCAATTTATAAGTTAGGGGGCATGAAGCATTGGTTTAAAATAATTTACAACAATACAAGCGCCATAATAGTCATAACAACCACAAAAATTATACACTAGCACCTCACAATTGGTGTTTGGATTCTCTCATCTCTCGGGTTTATAAGAAATATAATATGTAAGTAAATGGAAGATAAACACTCATTACCTGTCATAGTACATAGATTACCATAGGCTTGAGAATAGATCAAACCTTCGTCGCTTTAGCGTAAGTACCTAGGAGTAACTATCTAAGAGGTCTTTACAAGGTTTGTAACGTTAGGCTTAGGGTAGAAAGTTAAGGTTTTTGTTGGATAGGGGATATTTAGTGGTGGCAAGTCAAAAATCTTATGTTACAAGCATGTAAAGCGTGGCGTTGCTAAGCCAAAACTCTACTCACTAACACTAAACAACTTGAAACAAAATAAAAATTTAAACATAAAAATATAGACATAAAGATAGATGTAGGATGGTAGCCCGTATGTTTTTCTCATTTTTTTTTCATACCTTTTTACTCTACCATCCTCTATGATAACATCCAAAATAAAGGGATTTATAGAGCATCCCTACACTTGAGTTTTTATTTAATTAACACTAATTGACCCGATTTGAAAAGATCAAAACACTTGGAGTATTTAATTATGTAGACAAAGAGAAATTGAATTTATCGTTCTTTCCCGTTACTCCATAAAATATTACTTTAACCCATGAGTCCCAATCGTCCCAAAACTGTTTACAAATGATATGACTCAACTTAGCAACCATGCAAGTAACTAGATAATTAAACTAAGGGCTTAATAATAATAACAATAATGCACTAAATATGAGTGCATACAAGGTAGGCTAAGGCGATTTGGTTGTAACATTTGGGGGTGGATTGTAAACAATGCTCTTCAATGATATTCCGGAAAACCGAAACATCATGAGAATCGCAAAAAGAATAGGCCCTAAGGGGTTAACTAGGGGTATCGTGTACTAAAGATGAGTACATTGGAAGGGTGTCGGGAAAATTACCCAACCGATATGGAAGAGGTAATTAAATTACAGGTTTAAAACAAGGGTTATCCTAATGCCTCTTATCATTTAGTTAATCCTAACTACAAGAATGTAGTCTCACTAGCGATCTCGGAATACATTATAAAACATGTTCTAGAATCTATTATACTACTTAGTACACTTTACTAAGCATTAAAGATGAATGCTTTTATTCCTAAAGATATAGGGGAACCTCACATTTTGGGGTGGAATTTGAGTGGTAAACGGTTTTTGTGCTAGTCATATAATTCCTATCCATGAGACATGTTGGATCATACTTTTATGTTGTTTGATGATTCAGGTGGTTTAAGATGATGATAATACAAGTAAGCCATTTTAGAGAGATAAAGAGATGAAAGGGTGTTTTCTAGAGAGAGAGAGTAAATCAAAAGAAGAGGTTTGATTAAAATGAAGCACCACCTCTTCCCAAGTGGGAAGAGGTATTTATAGTTACAAACAAAACGTCCTTCCGGCGGATCGTGGATCGTGCATACAGTGGGTAAAGACCGTCCATCCTCCACGGTGTTGCTCTAAACTAATAACTAACTAATAAACTAGCTAATAACTAATAAATAACGTAATGTCTACGAGCTAACATACGCTAGACTAGAATTGGGGTAACCGACTCTTCCATACGGATTTTCCAAATCCCAACAATCTCCCCCTAAGGGAGGTCACCCCATGAAATACATTTTGCATCCTAGAATTATATTTTTTTCTTCACTTCTGAGCTCGTAGACTTCAGTTCTTCATTTCCGCAATCTTTGTGCTTTATCGGTGATTCTTCAAAGTCCGCTTACTTTGTACTTTCGGTGGAGGTCTTTGAACCGATCTACGCCTTGATGATCTTCGAGCTTTCTTTGAGATCATCACCACAAGAAATCTCCGGATCATCCTTTGTTGTGTTGCCTTCATGTGATGTTTGGACTTTTGACGACATGCTCACACTTTCTTGATCATGACATCTTTTCATCAGAGTAGCGGAAGCATCGTTGTATGTCTTTGATTGTGTGGAGTTTGATAGAACTCCATGAGATCGTTTTGAGCCTTAGGGTTAAACAATAACATAGATAAAGAATCATGCACAGTGGAATATATAAAGAACTATGTTATTGACACAAGGTTTTATTCACTATCGCCTCCAAATATTATTTGATCAGAATAATACGTGTTACCTAAATGTAACAGGGATCAAAGCCTTCTTTGATCTTGAGGTAAACAACTAACCTAGGCGCTACAATAAACTACACGCCCTAGGTTACACACACACACCTTTAATTGACTACATATTGGAAGACTTATATATAAAACCTATACCCCATGTCCTCTTTATATACTAGAGGATTAGGGTTTACAAGATACTACGAAGGACTAATAAGTAAATCTTCTTTGCAAGCAAGTCCTTCCATCTTTTGTAGATTTCTTCTTTCTCTTTAAGCCCTTGATGTTTCATTCTTGTATTTATTTTGTCTCATCAAATCCAAGGAACCTAAACCCAACAATCTTCCCTATTTGATGATGACAAAACAAACAAAGTCGTGTACGAACTTCCCTAGATGAAGTAGCAGAAGTTGAGATAAAATCTCACCATGAATGAAATATTCTTGTCTTCCCTTAATCTATTCCATCGCACTCCACTATCTCTTCCCTTTTGTTATCAACAAATAGAGAATGTAAACAGAAACTTCCCT
This sequence comes from Chrysanthemum lavandulifolium, assembly GCA_022545495.1. NCBI lineage: Eukaryota > Viridiplantae > Streptophyta > Magnoliopsida > Asterales > Asteraceae > Chrysanthemum > Chrysanthemum lavandulifolium. Next base: position 28,969,664 of record CM040241.1, on the reverse strand, counting down.
CGAGTGGTGCATGAAAATGATTCTTCAAATCAAGAAGCTCTATGTAATGATCACTTGTGAAGAAAACCAAGTATAACGAATTTGATAAAGAAGTAAAATAACCCAAACTTGTGTCTTATGTCTTGTACTATCCACGTGACTCAAACTTATACTAACACCATATAAGTAGACCGCAATCTCTTGACAAAATCCTCATCTTCAATGAGACACCGAGCACTACAATGTAACTCCTTTAAGTGATAGTTAACTAGGTCTTCATCCATCCACCCTTGACCTATGAAAACTAGATTTTGCAAGTCTTCATCAACATCCTTTAAGCACGAACAAGTTATCTTAAAAGCGGTATGATACTTTTAAGATATGATAAAACACGATCCAAGTAATTCCACTTCACCTTCAAATAAGTGATAAATAACCTCCTTCAGTAATCAATTATTCAAATAATTCAAAACGAGCTTTTAAAACCTTTAAGAACAAATACCAATCTTCTTGTGTATGCGAACCAAAATCCCATGTGTGTGTCACTAAAATCTCAAGACCAAAAACATGTACAACTTCCCTCAATTCCAAAACCTCATCAAGATAAACGAATAACGCAAGAAATATCGCGAAAGGAATAGAGATAGCACTAGCAGTGGTTTCGAGAAAACACTAGGAGTGGTTTCGAAAACACTAGAAGTGGTTTCGAGAATACACTATCACCGGTTTCGAAAACACTAGAAGTGGTTTCGTAAAAACACTATCGATGGTTTCTAGAATACACTATCGGTGGTTTCGAAAACACTAGAAGTGGTTTCGAAAACACTAGAAGTGGTTTCGAAAACACTAGAAGTGGTTTCAGAAAACACTATGAAAGTCGCTTCTAACCATGAATCATAAACACCACACAATGTATAAACAACCTCCATCAAGAATTAGAACAAGTAACACAAATTCAAGAAGTTGAATATGCATGAAAACCCAAAATTCAATTATTAAACCAGCTTCTACACCAACTTCGACATTGAATAACTTTTGATAGAGAGCTCAGATCAACAATCCTTCGGTGAAAAGTTAGATGAATATATAGAGAACATCCACCAAAAATTTCGTCATGATCCAACGGTTAACTAAAAGTTATCGCTTTTAAAACTGTCTTTAAAAAATACGAGAATTTTCAGATTCGTAGTTTTTCTTCTTTTCGCCATTCTTCACCAATAAAACCTTGCGAATCCCTAGGTAACGAGCTCCCAAGCTCGATACCAATTGTGGAGTTTGATAGAACTCCATGAGATCGCTTTTGAGCCTTAGGGTTAAACAATAACATATATGAAGAATCATGCACAATGAATATATAAACAACTATGTTATTGACACAAGGTTTTATTCACTATCGCCCAAATATTATTTGATCGTAATAATACGTGTTACCTAATGTAACAGGATCAAAGCCTTCTTTGATCTTGAGGTAAACAACTAACCTAGGCGTTTACAATAAACTACACGCCCTAGGTTACACACACACACCTTTAATTGACTACATATTGGAAGACTTATATATAAACCTACACCCCATGTCCTCTTTATATACTAGAGGATTAGGGTTTACAAGATACTACGAAGGACTAATAAGTAAATCTTCTTTTGCAAGCAAGTCCTTCCATCTTTTTGTAGATTTCTTCTCTTTCTCTTTAAGCCCTTGATGTTTCATTCTTGTATTTAGTTTGTCTAATCAAATCCAAGGAACGTAAAACCCAACAGATTGTCATGATTTTCTTCGATTAAGTGTGTGTGCTGTGAGCATGCAGTTATGAATTGACTTCTCAATATTGATCAGCTGCAACCGCCAAATATTCCTGCAAACAACAGTTAGCACTAAAAAACATGAAAGTGTCTTTGTTCACTTTTGTTGAATAGGGTTGCAAGAACCACGGTTCCCCGTTGATCAGTATAAATACTGCCTGTGATCAGGTAGAGTTCCTAAGAATCTTCTTGACAGGGTTTCGCAGCTTGATCTAGCCGTTCTCAAACTGGATCGTCCCAAAGTAGACAACACGGAGTGAGTGAACCAACGAATTGAGATTCACTGATTGATGAAAAATTGATTTGAAACCAATCGCGTATTGCTTAAGAGAAAGAGTTTTGTAATACGATGAAGGTTTTACGAGAAAGATAAATTTTCAATCAGAAATACTTTTTATATTTGAAACATGAATACACATTCGATGTGCTAGAGAAAAGAAGAGTATTGCACATCGAATGGTTTTTCAACAGTATTCGTCAATTCATTTCTTGGACCAAGGTTGATTCAAGATTGAATCACCCCATTGTTTCTATCCAGTTGTCACAAGCTTGATCTTTTGAAAAGATCTCACATGTCACCCACCAAGAGCTTGTTTGATGTTGGCTCTAGAAGGATTTCCATCTTCATCGTGAATACTTTACATATAACTCGGATGTTCTGGCAGTACCACAAGGATAATGCGTAGGACTCTCAATATATACTTACTTTCCACATTGTGTGAAACAATGAGTCTTCATTAATTTTATGTCCTAATGAGATTTTTGGATGATCTCTTGGCTCTAGACTCAATTGTGCACTTTGGTTTCCTATATCGGAGACTAGGAGAGGGTCTCCATTTCAATATCAACAATCTCTAAGAGAAAGTCGATAGATTATGTAGGTTCCCCATGAGAATGAAACAACTCCTTTTAAGAGAACTTGAGTGGCTTGGGAAGTTTAGTGCAAGGCCACCGGGTCCATGACGCCTTGTCTTTAATACCGTGTTACCTTAGTAACCACCACCAAAGATATGTATTGAACCCGGTTTACGCCTAAAGGTTGAATTATTGAGGGCTATTTCTTTTCACCCTTTTCACATTCAATTCTTTTTCATTCTTCAACCCCTTCAAGCTTACCGAGACTTCATTACTAGAACCTTGTTGGGTTTATTCCAGTTCTAGCTCTATCTCACCGATAATCTTCCCATATTCTCACTTTTCTCCTTTTTTCATCATACCTAAGGACTTCTACACTATCTAGTGGATTGTCTCGGTAGATCCCTCCGATTCAAGCGGATCATAGAACTAATACCTAACCTTACCAATCTTTATAACTCCAATGCATAAAGTAAAATGGTCGGTCTTTTGCACGCTTATTTCCTTCTCGAAACCAATTGAAAATCATTTGGAAAATTAATCAAGGTACTTTTGATGTAATTTCAAAGCATTTTGTACCTTAATTATTTTGATCATTTATAAATGCTCCCCATAACATGTGCCATATGATTTTGAAATTATTTTAGCACATGGAGGCATGAGGACTTTGAAATATTTTCTTGATCACAATTTCCGTGGAAAAGCCTTTTGATTTTTGGTAAATTCTCCCTCAATATGTGCGTTGGTTATTTGAAATCATTTAGCACATAGAGGAAAGAGTTCTTTGAAGTACTTCCACGATCACACTTGCCATAAAGAAAACCATTAGAAAATCAATCAAGGTACTTATATTAAAACATAGAAGCTTTTGTACCTTGATAGTTTATTTTCTTTTGAATGCCCCCTTAATATGTGCATCGATTAATGAAAGCATTTAGCACATATGGGAGAGCAGCCTGCACTTTTGAATCAAAACAATCACCTTTTATCAGATTTCATAATTAAATCACAAATTCTCCCCCGATCAAAAATATCAAACCCTTTGAGATTTTGGATCTCAAGTGATTTAATTAGGTTTAGAAAACATGGGAGAAAATGTGGTCTGGTTTAAAATCTCATCTTGTTTTTGGATAAATACTCCTCCTCAATCATGTGCAACATGTATTTGAAATCGTTTGACACATGTAGGAAGGAGTGCTTTTGAAACAATCACCATTTAAACAGATTTGAGATTTAAATCATGATCTCTCCCCCGATCAAAATATTCAAACCTTTTAACATTTGTGATCCCAATTGATTTAAATCATTTAGAAAATTTTGAGAAAAGATGTGGCTTGATTTAATTTTTGAAATTGACTGATAGGGACCAATTTTAGACATTAAAGATTGTTAGTGTTAGGTATGATAATTTTAAAGAGATGTTTAAGTAAAATAAAAAATTTCACATCAAACAAGAACATAATTTTTTTTGAAAGATCTTGAATTTTAACGAAAAATCATACCCAGACATAATATTAAATTTTTAGATCACCACTTATTTTGTACAAATGGACTTCTTTGAAATATCGTTTGAGAATATTTAATTTGAAATCACTTAAGATTTGACAAAATAAAGTCCGGTTGATTTTCAAAACTTTGAGTCCGATTTATTTTCGAACAATATTTTTCCATTTTCAAAACAATATTTTCAAAATTGTTGAAAAATGGTATCATCCACTACTTGTCCTGCACAAAGATACGTTAGGTGGTTGAGCTGCTTCTGTTGTTGCTGTAAGGCTGGAAGAAAACCATCTGCTGAAGCAGTGAGACCTCTGGAGTTGTATATCATGCAAAATATCCACAAAGATCCGATTAAGTTCCGCTTATTCTTTTGTCGACCCAAGATATAGTTACCCTTTCCTTTCGCATCCAATCATCTCGCTTTTGTGGGATCCGAATCGGAACATTCTTATATACCATGTTATCTCGCATACGTTAGTGGAAATACATATAGATATATGGTGGTCAACAACACCCAAACAACAATCGACTAATAAAAGTCAATCCAACAAATCAATCTATAATCATCTAATCCTAACAATCATATCCTATGCTCCTAGTCCTTCAACTTAGGCAAACATCTTTTTGTGTTTAAGTATGTAGGATGATTAAATAAGCCTGATAGATGATATAGATTTGAAAACATTCTCCCCCTCAATCAATGACTCACTTTCTGAAAAGTTTAAAAACGCTGAAGTCATTGATTGAGTTTGCAAATTTATGAAAACTCCAATTCTGATTGATTTTCAAGCAACTCATTTTCCACCATTTTTGACAAACAAATATTTTTCTAAAGAATTTTAGAAAGAAAAACATTTGTGTAGGAACAACAGTCTTTTTGGCAACATGCTTTCCAGATTTTTGATTTTGGATAAGTGCTCGATATTTATAAAAATTGGTTTAGCGCAGCACTTTCCCTTTTGAAGAGCGGGTTACATATCTGAAATAATAGCAAACCTTAGTTTTAAGCACGGGTTATAGTCTGAAATAACTGCATGCCATAGTTTTTAGACATGTTTTGAAAAAAATATTTACACCTTCTGCTCGAACTTCATCTAAAGTCCCGTGCCATTATTGAATGACATTTCTAAGACCGTAGATGTTATCGATACCAGAAGACATGTCTTGAGAAAACAATATTTTGGTATTTTCAAGTTTTCTAATTTTTATGGATTTTGTTGATTTTATATTTTCTATTTTCTTTTGTTGGTTTTATATTTTTATTTTATGCTTTTGATAAATATTTACAAAGAAGATGATATAGTTTAAGAAGATGATGATACGAGTACCTAGATAAGGATATCGAACATCCCGTTGTAGAAGATAGAAATCGTCATCTCTTAAACTTTCACCACCAAAGCTTCCGAGGCTCTTGAAACGAAGTTAGAACTTGAACCTTCTGAAAGTGAGACTTTGGCAGCTTCCCCCTAAACCGAAAATCATTATGTTGAGCAGATTCTAAGCTTACTTTCAAGCTTGCCTTAGCCATGTGCACAAAGGAGCACAATATATCATCGATCTTGCTGCTCCTTTTAAGAATGATTATCGAGATTCTCCGTTCGGGGTATCATCAAATAGATAGAACAACAACGTATCATCCCACGCATGAATGAGTCTTCTCATATTTCTTTTCCACTGAAGTTTGAAGCGATGTATACCAAAAGTTGTCAAGAGACCATTTACACTAAGTAGTTGAATTGATGCACCAGTCTCTTAGAATAAATGTCAAGAACCGAATACACATATACCCAAAGAAAGAGTAATCGATAAATTCAAGTAGCCGATTAAGTCCGATATGCAAAGAATAACCCGATGTACATTTTCTCTTCCCCGATGATAGTGTATGAACTCAAGACCAAAGTACCCAAATACCCAACGATGTAATGACCGATAACATTGAAGAAGCGTGTTGAATCACCGATTATCTCTGCGGATGTCATCTCCGAATAAGTGATTAAGCTCTAAAGTGAAACAATTGAGCGTCCCCAATGTACCCATTTCTCTCCCCTTGAATATGCCACTTGTGTACCTCTTTTATCATCAGAAACTGTCTCTTACATCTCTTCCCCCACATAGTTGGAATAAGAACACTAAAAGTCACTAGATACACTGAGTTTCTCTGCGGTCATGACATTTTTCTTCCCGGGATATCTTCAATCACTTAGAAGTATTAAGTCATCATGTGTACTCATCGTGCTTTTAGATGTATGTCTCCTTCCCTCTTGCTGGTTTTGATACCTCAGAATCAGCAACACATTATAAGCCCAGATACTTGAAGTCTTTTGAGAAGAACACTTGAAATCTTGTGAGAATCAACTTGTCGAAGAATAATGTGAGCAAATCTAATTAGGGATTAAATCTGGATTTTTACTCTCCCCCAATTAGTGCTCTCCCCTAAACTGACAATCCTTTTGATGAATGCCCGTAATAATAAGAAGTCTTTTGATAGTTAAATGCAACTCGTCTTTAGTCTTCTAACATGCAGCAAAAAATGTAGAACAGACTGTAGACTCGACCTTCTTCATGATTGTCCGTTTGGGGAACAAAAATTTAACATCTTCATCTCACCAACAGCATTCCAATTAACTTACATCTTGCAAATCCCTTAACTAAAATCCTCCCAATCAAATAAGAATGTAAATATGTTCATCAAGGAAATCAACAATCGACCCGAATGAACACTTGAAATGGTAACACCAAACAAACAATCACATCAAACAAGAATGTAAGGTTGTTCGGAATCATCATGTTGATGTGTACGTGAAGCATTAATCGGAAGCACTTTATTGATAAACTCATCATCCGTGAGAAGATGTCAACTAACGGCTCTTAGAAGAAACTCCATGTAAAGATGACCCGATAAAAAGAAGCTCGGTTCTTATATGAGTTAGAGCCGATGACCATTTATTGTCGATTTCAATCAACATGCAATATTATCACACTTCTTCTCCCACTCAAGAATTGCATACGGAGTTTGTTGATCCCAGTTGAGCAAACGATCCTTATAGAAACTGACTTAACAATAACTTGTTAAATACTACGCGGAATATAATATTTAACCTTAAGAAGAAGAACAGTAATAACACTTAAACACATCAATTATATTAATAACGAATACTCTAAACAGTATTAGGGTTTTACAACCTTGAAGTGTATCGACCTTAGATATATCAAAACACACGTATATCTAATCTAACATAGGACCTTCTTTTATAGGCTAAGGAGTACTTTACATAATACAATACGTAACCTACAAGATAAATATCTTTTCCATATTTATCTAATACAAAATATTAAACCGACTAAACAGACTAGCAGTGGTTACAATACATTAGCCGTGGTTTCACTATACTACTAGCCGTGGTTTAACTCCAGCAGTGGATTCCTTCTTCTAGCCGTGGTTACCTTTACTCTAGTAGTGGTTCCATACTTAGAATAATTCCTGATAAGTGGAACCTAAAACCCAACAATCCTCCCCTAAACTTGATATTTATCAACAAAAACATCAAGTTTCTTTTAAGCTCAGAACTTCTTACTTGGAGGATGTATCCAAACACATATCAGGATTCAAAATCTTTTCAAATTTCCTCAACAACCTGTAAGCTTGATAATCAAAGGATTTCTATAATTTCAATCCACGAGGCTGTAACATCTGAGTAATGACTTCTGGATGATTATTCAATTTTGGATAATCAGTTTCTACACACATATGAATAACTTCTCCAGAAACAGATAGTACATGAACTCCACAAGACTGATACAAATACCAACTTGAAACACTGCCATTGTAGAGTCCTTTCCATTCAGTTTCATCATGAGTACGTTCAAAAATCATCTTCAAATTATAATAAACAATCTTCTCATGATAGTGAGCTGGTGCCACAACTCCAAATCTATCTTTATATAACATCTACATAGCCATCAGATCATCTCTTTCCAAATAGTAAAGCATTTGTGAAAATTTGATACAACCAAAACTCTCACCATTGGCTCTTTCAAACTCCCAATATCCTCCATTCATCTTAAGCTCAAATGTATAAGAAATTATCTGATGATGACTGGCAATAGATATTGCACCACTAACCTCTGAATCTGTTAAACTTGACAATTTAGTAAGAACCATCAACCTTTTCTTACTTTCTTCAATCTCCTCTTCAGTCTCTGACTCAGATGTGAAATCCATAGCTTTAGACATATCAGCCCTCCTCTTAAGTCTTCCTTGAGGTTTAGCCTTAATTGCCAAAGGTCCTTGTATGTCTACAATCTTTTCAATCTTCTGAAACAATTTATCAATAATAGGATGTGTAGCCTTTGTTCCTTGTGGATTAAGTTTAGCTTCCAACATTTTTCTGGCCACATTCTTTGATAATGGATAATCCTTATCAGCAAACATAAAGAACTTCTCTTTTCTGGTCTGCACAGTATGAACTTTGCAATATGAATATAGCAGCCACTCAACCACCTCACAGTCTTCCCAAAATTCTTCATTAGGATTAGGTTGACACAAATTCTTTACAGAAGTCCATACAAATTTAGCAAACTCTCTAGTTGGACCAAACTTTTCATACCTAAATTCCATTACCTTCCACAGTTGATCCAGATCACCTTTAGTCATACAGTCCAATAACAATCCAAAATTGAGATATGTACTTTTCCACCCATTAGCTCTTGTAATCTCAATTACTTCTTTACCATTCTCTATTATAATCTGCCAATCTTCAATAGGACGAACTGCTCTTACTGGAGTGGGATTAATAGTTACAGATTTATCACACTCCAGAAGATACTTTTCTGTTCTTTCTTTCTTCTTCATCTCTTCATCCACCTTTTGTCTTTTTGAACTAGATTCCTTCTTAGAATCAGCTTTTCTCTTTAACCACTCACTTCTTTTCGTAATTCATAGGATCAAAATCATCATTTATTCTCATACTTTGCGATAAATCTCTTCAATCCTCTCATATGTACACTTTCTTAAATCTTCACCCTTATACAAGTCCATGTTTCGATAATCTTCATCATTGAATTTCTCATTTGACTCTTTGTAGGCGGTTTCTTCTTTTTAACTTGCTTTCTCTCTTGACTTAACTTTCTTGCCCTTGCAGCCAACACCTTAGCCCTCTCATCAATAGATAACAGTGCCCATTCTTGAGTAGAATACTCTGTCTTTATCACTTCAGAGGCTTCAAGAACAAACTGATGATCATTCCATTCTGCTATCAATTTCTGAGTAGCTTCTTCATCTTCTTTCTTTTTCCTTTCTTCAGCTACTTCTTCTTCAACTAGCAATTTTTCACCAAACTCCCTATCATAATCAATCTGCTCTTGTCTATTCTTAAACTTTAATTCAGGCTCAGCAATACCTTTTCCTTTTCCAATGTCCTGTAGAACCATCTTAGTCTTTAAAGGCTCACCAATTTTCAAACTTTTATTTAAGGGTTTAGGTCCAGTGGGTTTAAGAAATAATGGAACAAATACAATTGTAGGTGTAGGGTTGGATGAGGTTTGACTTAAGTTTATCAGGGTACTAGCAGCTTCCTTTTCAACTTCTTTAGATTTGGGTGGTGAACTGGCAGTGGTTGCGACTATTGTGGATGTGGTTGTTACAACTATGGATGTGTTTAAAGTAGCAGTGGATAGATTTACCTCAGATGAAGTTACAGCAGTGGTTTCAATTAAACTAGCCGTGGTTGCAGCAACACTAGCAGTGGTTGTTGCCTGCACCAGCTCCTTCTCCTTGTCGTCTCCTACACTCTTCACAGTTTCAAGTACTGCTTCATTTCCATTTTGATCAGACACCACATAATCACCTCCTTGATCTCCACTATCCAAATCATCATCCATGTTCACAGCAGCCTCCCTTGAATTTATGCACTCACTCCTCCCCTGTTTGGTTACATCCTCCAAATTTACAACCTGAGAGGGGTGCACCTTCTTTCTCTGCTTACTAACCTTCCTTACAACAGCAAGCCCTGGTCTCTTAACCTTCTCCAAAACAAACACCCTGTGCTTCAAATTTCTGATCTGTCTGCCCTGAAACACAACAAGTTCTTGAAGACTAGAGATTGTTGCTGTAAAACCCTAAAATCCGTAAACACATTTATTTAAATATTTAAATTTTTACCTAAGTTTGTTACTAAAGTTTGGACATTTTAAAACTATATGTTATGATCTAAAATTTTCAAAACGTGAAATCCTTACCCTATGCAAATAAGAAGTTGACACATTTTAATTATTCTAAGCATCATATCATACGTTATATAAGACATATAAGATCGAATGATAATTATTTATTTGTACACTCATGGTAATCAAGGTAAGTATTTTGTCAAATAAATCTCTATAATCACCATCAAATTTTCGGGAACTACTCTCCTATGATTCGGCTAATCACCATAAATTGTGTCCCTAATTATCTCCGGTCATATCCCAATTTATATAACCTTCGATGTTTACCTTCACACGTTTTGTTTTGGGGTAGAGATCCGAATATATATCCCTTTTCTCTTGCTCTACAAGCTTCTTACTTGGACTATATAATATGCGATATACTCCATTATTGCATTCTAAACCAAAAAAAAGAAAAAAGCAAACCTATCTCGCATCATATACGAGCCTGAGGGTGGTTTTGTCAAGTCCGAGCTTCGCGTCGTCTTCGAGTTGGTTTCTTTCATCTTGGTTTGATTCCGGGTTGGGTGGTAACTCGCAATTTGTGCGTATATGGTGGTGTAGGTGTTGTGAACGGTGGGTTTTCACCGATCTTACCTCATTGATATTGTGTCGTATTGGCCTCGCACTTGTGTTCTTGTTTCAGTCTCGATCTATCGTTCGGCTAAAGGTACTTATCAAACTTCACATGGTATGCACTTCGTGAAAATCTTATACAAAACTTGTCATACAATATGTTATTGTAGAAGGTGAATCGAATGGAAGTTTAAAACATATATAAACTCTCATATGAAGTGAAACATAGGGATAACATGAATAGCATGGCATACAGTCAAGATTTTAAGAAAGAGTCTAGTCGATGGTTTATATATATACACACTACTAATATAAATATGGATACAACAAAGTCACTTTAATTTGGGTACATGCATCTTGAGAAAAAATGAGTTGCATAAATAACCAACATGGTCCACATATAATTCATATCAACACTGATGTAAGATTTAGATACGCATATATATATATATATATATATATATATATATATATATATATATATATATATATATATATATATATATATATATATATATATATAGAGCGCCACGTCATAATGCCACTTGGCATCCCATAAAGCCATGTCATATTTCCATGTCATCATAATTCCACCTAAGCACACTTTGTTTATTAATGTTTTTTAATAAAATTATTTAATTAAATATTCGGAATAATTAATTTTATTAAAAAATTCGAACTTTTTTAGAAATTTCGCCACTTGCAAGAATTGAACCTAGGGTGTTTGTATCATTAACAAGCATGATAACCACTAGACCAACATATTTTTTGATTATATCTAGCAAAACCAAATATATAAGCATATCCATCTTGTTTCTATCAATATAACCAATCCCATTAATAAAGGATTTCCCAAACACGACTATGCATGCATATATATACACACAACAAACACACATACGCATGTCTAGCTTTTAAACACACGTACATACGATTAGGTTAAAAGTCGAATCATCTTGACAAGGAATTGCAAAGGATGCATGCTATGAATAATAATCAACGAGCAGCTAAAGCAATGAATAAGTCGTGCGGCATTCGGTTGTTTCCTTTTGCCATGTTGTATCCGATTATTGAACCACAGCTTGATAAAGACCGCATGCAACTTCAAGGTCTATATGCTGGATTAAGGGTATGGTTTATATTAGCGAGTTTCGTTCTTTTGTTTGTTCTTTTTTATGTTTGATGTGTCTTATATATGTATGTTTTGTTAATGAGTTGCATATATGTTATGATCATTATTTACAGAACCGTAGTATCAGCAAAGTGGAATTTGTCCGACGGGTGAGAAGTCTTGTAGGAGATCACATGATTAAGATGGCGTCTATAAGTTACAAACAACAAGGGCAAACCTACACAACTAATTATTAACTATTTTTATTAGTTTGAAAAAGAATGTGTTTATCTAAAAAAAAGAGTTATATAACCCATATCCATTCCTTAAATTATAAACTTTAACCTAATCCATCTCATCATGTAAATTCACGTTTACAATCACAAACACACACAAAACCTCTTTGCTCATTCGTATAAAGATATTTTTTTCTTTTAATTTGATGTATAACAATTGAAGATTTAGTCATTGTCATTGATTGTGTTGAGGCTAAAAAGTCATCATATGGTGCATTAACAATCTTCCTTACTGAATATCCAAGGATAAACATGTAAGTTCTTTTAGCACTTATGTAGTTCACATGTTAAAAAGACCTAAGCTTTCTCATGATGTTGATCATACTAATGGACGTGTAACCAATGGATATGATGATATGGATATGCAATTTCCTTTGGTTTTTAATGATTCCCATAATTCTTCACATGTATGCTTAATATGTTAAAGGATAGTTGATTTGATCCATGGTCTAATTTTTACGTGAAAATTTTGTTTTTTCATACTGCTTTAAATTGACAGGGGTAAGTAATCTCAGTTAGAAGTTGCTTACTTTTCCTGAGATGAAGAATGCAATATAACTTTTAGAAATATATAATATGTTTTTTAGACAATACGTAGTATTAGTTATGAGATTATGACGTGATTGTGGCCGTATTTAATTTGTTTACTTTTGTCTTCAAGATATATATTCTACTGTTTTTCGCTCAGTTGATTATAATCTACAATTAATATTTTTTATTAAACTAACAAACAGGTCAATTGCTACAAGAAAATTAGTAGGAACTTCGTCACAAAATGTCGATTACATCACTTGATAAGTCGAGTGATGGCTCACATTTTCTCAACAAGTCTCAAGATAAATCAACAAAGGTAATCATTCTTTTAGACCAACATACATATTGCTATAGTCCTGAATACAACATTATTATTGTCTCATCTATTTTGAAATTAATGATCAAGACATATGTTACCGAAAGGCCAGTCATGTCGTCGCAATGTATCCACTTCTTAACCACGTAATTTCATAAGATACTTCAACTAATCATTTTTTTTTTGCTTGTGATACTTTTATTAGATTGCTTTATTGTATGAATTGGTTCATATCTCAGTCATCGTAGTTTAAACAACTTTTCAACTTTAGCCTCCTCCTAAACTCAATCCCAAACACCCTCCGAGCTGTATAATGTTTAAAGGTGGCAAAATGTGCCCAAAAGTAAAAAGATGTCTTAAATGGGCAAATTTTTAAAAGATTTGAAGTACATTTAATTTCTTTTTTTAAATGGGCACATATAAATTTATTGAAAACTTAAATAAGACTAACGGCACATTTTTTTCTCAATCGTAGAATATTACGATCGCTTTAAATAAATATTTTTTATATAATATATTTAAACTTTTAATATAAATAAGATATTACGTTTAAGGAATTTATTTCATCGCTTTAGATCTTTTATTAAGCGATTTGTATAACATGTGCTTGGTTTACCTGTGTCTGCTTAGCCGTGCCCGTTTAAGCCCGTGCCCATTCTAGCCCGTGCCCCTTTAGCCCGTGCCCTCCCGGCCCGCCCGTTTTGCCACCTCTAATAATGTTGTATAATTTTGTGTGGTAATTTTGTTAGATCCAAAAAAAGATTGAAGATAAAACTTCTGCTATAAAGAATGCAGAAGATGGAGCATATATAATTTATTTTCCTTGATAACGGTAAAGTTATTTTGGCAATATTTAAGGTCTTTACATGGCTATATTTGGGTTGAAATTGATATTCAATGATTCACAAGTTTTAAGTGGCCATGAGATTAGCAAGAGAATGACAAGTCCTTTACAATATGGTATGTTCTCTGTGAAATTCATGAGTTATTATTTAATGTTACAATCATTTTCACTCTGCTCATATTACACGCATATTACTAATCTTGAACTTGTATATTGCAGATCATGGCAATTGGAACACTTTCTTTATGCTACAATATCGTTTTTACAAAATGGCACGAGGCATACATTTTTAGAATTATTGATATACAATACTATTTTTACTAGATTACAAGTTCAGTTATTTACTCTTTGTTTATCTTTCTGACCGTTATAGAAATATGGAACAAGTTGTATCTGAATGAGCCCTATGATATTGAATTGAAACTTTCAAGTGAATGTTCTGAAAAGTTAAATGGAGCTGAAAATCAAAAAAATAATGATCTGGTTTTAGCTATTGAAAGACATATCCCATTTATTTACCAGGTAATCTTAAAACTAAGAGTTTATATTCTGATAATTCGATTTAGTTCTATAAATTTTGGTGTGATAGGTATCGAGACCTCATGTAAGCAACAATCACTTTCTTGAAGCAGTCGTAAAGGTTTCTTGCATCTAATTAAGAGAAACAAAGAGAGATCCATAAGATGTTTTTGTGTTCTGACCTATGGCATTGACCTAATCTGGCATACACATCAGTTACATCCAGCTTCCTACTGCAACGAGTTAGTGGAATCACTTGGAAAGATTCTAGAACATGATGACAGGGACCAAAACCATGGAAAAGTTCAGAAGCTAGATGTTGGATTTTCTAAAACAATCAAACAATGGGACAATATGTATAACTCAAGGTATTGGAGAGCAGGAGCAATGTATAGAGGCAGTACACCTTCTCCTATCACTACCACTCTTTTCATAACAAAATATATGACCATGAAGGTTGATTTGAATAGTAAATTTCAGAAATTGATCAATCTTCCTGAAAGAAATGTTGTAGAAAGCTACTTGTATTAGTTAATGTTTAACATGGTTACATATTTTAGTTCATGTTGGTGGTTACAATATGGTATGTCCTTTACAATGTGGTATGTTTCATGTTATTATTTAATGTTATCAATATAAGTTATTAATGCTGAATTGGTGGTTACAAAAGCGGAAGCATATCTGAAGCAACTAAAAACTAAGATAAGTTATTGTGAAACGGAGCTAAAAGAGAAAATAGCTAAACTATTGTCAAAGCATAATGAGGATGTTGCTTTAGAAAATGAGGTAAAAGTCAGACAGAAAGACGTCGAAAACACTGAAAGGGCATTGACGTCTCTATCGTATCAAGAAGGGCATATGGCACTGTTCAAAAAAAGGAAGGGCATATGGAAAGCCTAAAAAAGGTGCGATTAGTTTTATAGCTTAATCAAGTTCGGTGGATGTATTTGCATCTATAACAAACTATTTTGTGGAATTTGAATATATTATGGAGTGTGAGGTGGAGTCACAAGCAAAGAATAGAAGAAAAGAGAACATTTGGTTTACCTATTCATGTTTGGAAAATTGTTTTCTTATCATGATCTTGTGAAAAAAATTGACCGGGCGAAAGTAACAGGTTTAGCTGCTGAGCTCACCAAAGTGAAAGATAACTCGACAATGACTACTTTGGAGATTTGTGCGGGTGGAAAGTTGTTTTATATAGTGGTAGACAACGAAAACATAGCCCAAAAGATAATTTAAAATCGTGATCTAAGCGGAAGAGTGACGACCATTCCTCTAAACAGAATCAAAAGCAAACATGTCCAACATCAAGTTCAAAAAGCTTCTTTTGAATTAGTACAATTATTATTATTATTTTTTACATATTTTAGAGAAAATACTTATATAACTATTATATTTCTCAGGTAGGTGAAAGATAACTCGACAATGACTGCTTTGGAGATTTGTGCGGGTGGAGTTGTTTTATACAGTGGTAGACAACGAAAACACAACCCAAAAGATAATTGAAAATCGTGATCTAAGCTGAAGAGTGACGACCATTCCTCTAAACAGAATCAAAAGCAAACATGTCCAACCTCAAGCTCAAAAAACTTCGGTCGAATTGGTACATTATTATTATTATTATTATTATTATTATTATTATTATTATTATTATTATTATTATTATTATTATTATTATTATTATTATTATTATTATTATTATTATTATTATTATTATTATTATTATTATTATTATTATTTTTTTTTTTATATTTTAGAGAAAATACTTATATAACTATTTATATTTCTCGTAGGTGAAGGTAATGCCAAAGTCGCTTTAGTTAGTTGGTCATGCTGACGAAGTTAAGGCATGCTTCGACATGATGATATTGTTGTGCTTTACCCTTCCCTTTGATTCTTCATTTGTTGCTATCCATTATCGTCCCACTTATATCAGAGTTATCTATATTTCAGATTGCAATGGAGTTTGTGTTATCTATATGACACTACTCTATTCTGTCCCACTCCTTAAAGGGGTGATAGATATCTGCAAGGATATAAAAAATCATTACAACTTAATCTACCCAAGCCACAAAACTAACACAACCATATGACTACACCGACCATGTTATATACACATTCGATTACCAAAAAGCATCAAAGATCCCTAACTTAAGCGGTAATGCTTAGAGCTAGCACGGTGGTCAAGTTGGAAAGTTTATTCTAAGAACACATCAGAAGAGGTCAGAGGCAGAGTTGAGCCGCAAACACTAAGCATAATTGAGTATAAAAATATAATAATCATTCATTAAAATCAGATTCAAGGTTGCCTTCAACCGATTAATAAATATATATTCAAGGTTGTCTTCATCCCATTAACGACTCATGCAATAGAATGTTGACAAGATGGCTAAGCTTAATGTCGTCTTTTTAGGGAGATTTTTTTTAAAACTTATGTTTAAATAGAAATTGAACTTAAGATTGTTCATAGTCATATTACTGAGCAATTATCAATGCAAAATTTTTCTCAAAAGATTCTGCAAACGAAAATCTTTCAATAACGACAAACACACCACTATTTCAATATTGAATTATGAATAACTGATCATTAGAGCAGATGACTTCAGGATTGCTGAATATTAGGATTTTGGTACATGCAGTTTTGAATTGGTAACATCAATTATACTTTTTAACCGTTTAATAACTTTTAACTATATATTTGTTCTACTAAATCCTAAAAATAAAAACCACAAATCAAAGTACTTACCTGCTTTTAGTCGTTTAATGGATTATGGTAACATCAATTATAGATCTTAACACTTTCATTTAACTTTTAATTACTTTTTACTATATATTTGATCAACTAAATCATAAAATAAAACCACAAGTCATACCCGTCCATCGGACGGGTTTTGACACTAGTATATATATATATATATATATATATATAGAGTTAGGATCAAATAAGAAGATTACTTAAAATAAGTAATAAGAAGAACTATAACCGCAAATCCGAGATGCGCCGAGCTAAATTAGATGCATCCTATAATCTTAGATGCATTATAACGCATAATAATGTGTTTTTAGCTTTTAATCGATGCATATACGTATATTAGATGCATTTCATGATTTCTCTTGTTTTTGTTCCTCTGCACGACGCGAAATCATGAAAATCAATTTGCACCATCTATACATCAAATTAACTTTCGAAACTCAAAATGTTGCATCTATATGAATAGAAATGCATCTAATGCAACTCGTTGCATCTCAAATGCGTGGTTTTGGTCACTTCTCACCACTTCTTATTTTAATTTACTTCTCACTGGATCCTTACTCTCTCTATATATATCTATACATTATATATAAGAGGAGGCATGCCACGTCATAATGCCACTTGGCATCCCATAAAGCCACGTCATATTTCCATGTCATCATTCTATTTATGTGGCATTTTTTAATGACATGTGGCGTTTTTATTTCGGGATTAATTAAATTGTAAAAAAAATGTCCATTGCTAGATTCAAACATAGGTTTTAATGTCCACACACAAGCGCTTTAACCACCAGAGCATGTCAGTTTTTATGATAATATCATTGCATTCCTAAATTGATATTCTTACTCAAATCTAGATAATCGTTTCATTAATCGCACACCTACAATTTTACACTAATAAACCGGAAGCAATTAAAACTTATCGTATCAAAGATCACGAATTAAAAAACCCGGATATCTTCCATTCCAAAATCAAATCAGAAACCCTAAGCAACCTCAGATCACATCTCTTGAAAACAACTACAAGAAATCACATGCACAATTATATTAACGTGTTTTTTATGCAGGAATTGGTATTGGATTGAAATCAAATATGATTAATATGATAATCAAGATGTGTAGGGATTCAATCATGGTCGGTTTATTAAATTAGTTTTGTGAGTCTATGCATTCCCATGATTATTGATAACTCGATGCTGCTGTCTAGGTATGATTTCCAACCTACTCAGTAATATAATTCTCCAAGTAATTGTTATTTTAAGAATCTCATTGGCCATTAGTTATTAACATGCATGTTAACAAGCTAATAATAAGGGTTTAATTCCACTAATGGCCAAAAAGGCTATATGCGTAGTGTTAATTTGGTTAAAAAAACCTCGATGTTTCTTAAATGCATCCGGTCCCTACAACTTGTGTTTGTAACATTGCTTAGTTTATTCTAAGTGCACATGGTCATTTTGTATCCTGGTTCCGTCCCTGTATATAGCATGGCAGGGGAAATCTGCAAGGTTCCTGAGATTTGGCATGCATGATGAGGGATCTGCTCTTCTGATCTCGAGTAGATGAGACACAACAAACGTTTAAAAGCAATGTAAGATTCTTGAGTTTTTTGTTAATTTATTAAACATTGTTTGATTTGTAATCAATATAATATCTGAGCCTCATACATTTATTTATCTAATTCGTTCGATGTTTGGTTAAACGTGTGCTGACAAGTGTCGGGAAGAGCCAAGGTGCACCTGATTATGTTTGTATTTTACTGACCAATACCATGCCAAGTTTGTAAACATCGTCAATATAGAAAACATAGAGGGAAGATATATTTTAGTCTAACTTTGTTGTTCTGTGACATATATGCAGATTCGACCAGATCGTCAAACCTTGTATTGAGTGCTACATGGCCAAAAGAAGTTGAGTTACTTGCAAGGCGCCTTTATAATCCGTATAAATTAAGTACCCTTTCTATTTGGTTAATGATTAACGAGCTCGTTGATATTATGACCTTGAATCGAAGTATAACAAGTGAGTATATCATAATTTTTATCTAAACTATTTCATGCTCATGTAAGCGCTAGTTTTAAAAAAATAGGAATATGAGGAGTATGACATATGACGCGATATCAAGTAGTTTCAAATTACAACAATTAGTTTAAAAATGAGTAATACCTTCATAATGTTATGCATTTATTTGAAACTAACGCTTCATCAGAAAAAAAATGAATGATCGGGACTAACAAAAGAACACTTATAAGTTAAGGTCTTCGTAATAGTTTATCGGATACCGCATAGCCAATGAACAGCTATATGTACGTATGAACAGTGTATCAAGGAGCAAGCTGAAAGCAAAGACAATGGTCTTTTGGATGTCGGCTTGTCGCTTTAAATAGTCTGCATAACCACGTGAACAGCGGTATGGTTATTAAATGTTAATAGTAATAACATTTTCCATTATGTTGAGTCCTAAAAACCTGTCATTATAACAGGTTCGCAAACAGAAGTACCAAAAGTATTAAACTCTGTTGATACCGTAAGTAGTTATTAATCAACTCTATGTCATTCGTTATTCTTTATTTATTATATTATCTTACAATTCTCATTCACTGATATGGAAGCGAATATCCAGTGCCACCAATTTCATTTGAAACAACATCGCTGCAAAACTAATCGATAAAAAAAAGTAAGTTTTCTCGTCTTATATGTAATATTCTTACTTCCCCGGTCTCAAAATTATTGTCCCATGTGAACAATAATTTATGGACGGAGGCTGTAAGTTGTTCACCTTTTATCGAATTGTTACTTGAAAAGTGAGGCTCCATCGATAGAATCAGAAACTCCTATAGCACCGGTGAAGAAATGTAAGTATTTTTATAATTCCATATTCTAATAGTGCAGTTGTTGTAGGTCGATCTGACTCTTGATTTAAGTCACACACGATTTGATCATAGTTCGATATGTTAGCGTTTATTGTGTATAGTGGAATGAACAATAGTTAGTTGTGATTTGATGAGTCGTTATTATGGATGCTATCTCGGTTTGGCGAATATACGGAATAATAGATATTTCTGAAACAAACATACTCGCTAGGTGTTGTAAGTTCCACTCTCTCATATCATCTTCATCACCACTCCTCCATATATCCAACACACTTTAGAGAGCAGACCTTGGCTCCTTTAACAGTTGGAGTTGGCTAATAGTTGGCTAACAGTTGGAGTTGGCTAATAGTTATGCGCTTGGAGTTGGCTAATAGTTTTGCTCGACATATCAGGGGTTATGAGGTTATGGGTTAGGTATCCTCAGTGACACCATATCACGTGGTGGTTTCACTTTCTGATGTTGTACCCACCTCTGATCATTAGCAATATATCCCAAACACCACCTCTGATCGCCATAACGTGCTGATGATGTCAAAAGTTCTGCATAACCTTTAAGATTGTAGCACAATTAGTCCTGTTGGAAACTTCATCATGATATGAATATTTGAAAATCTGATTATACTGCAGATAGTTACTTCAGTTAGCATGTTTCTTGATTTTGTTTTACCTAACTTGAGACCGAGTGTTGAGGAATATGACAATGAAAACTCTAAAGAACACATTATGTTTCTCGGTTAGTCCTCAATAGTTGCATATATTAAAAGAGGAAACTCGAAAAGGTATATCTTCATAACTCTTTATGAACTGGATCCATTTTAACGGTGGTTGGATGGATTTTAGTGGAGTTCGGGTGATTTTTACATGCCGCAAAACAGGATCGATGAAGGAGTGTCCGGTTGTTTTTGTAATTATTTTTTGGGAAATGGATGTTCGGGCTGTTGTAAATCCACATCATTTATTAGAATCTGCTCGTATAGCTCATTAAATACATCGGTGGTTTCAGATTTTCACCATTAGCGTATCCAAATTAACAACCGCTTAAAAACAATGTGATCCTACTGCTTTGCGACTTATGGTACTAAAACTAATATAAATGATTTAGAAAATTGCTTCTAATAAGAATTGTTCGCTTATGGTTCTTTTCTTGCATTCTTAGGCCAATAAGTTGCACGATAGGCTTGATTTTGATTCTTAATTTAGACACATGGGTTGACAATGGCGTGGTTCCGTATACAAATATAACATATGCCGCCTTGACGCTTATCGCTCATAAGGAAGACTTTAAAGGGTCGTATGTATGCTTCATCATATTATCACTCTTTCAAAATGCCCTCTTTATGATTCCACATAGCAATCCCGCCTCTTTACGTGTCCACATGGAAATCCTTAAGTGGCGGTCTTGAAAAATAAAACAATGTTCATATTTCTTCAGTGAAAGACATAATGTCATCTCGCTATTGTGGTGTCAACAAAGATGACATCTAACACATTCTTCACCTCTATTTATATTTATGTAGTTCAATAGAATGTAGATTTTAATAGATGGGCAATATATGGTGATAGAGTGACTGGTGCATTACTTTTTTGAAGCTTTAAAGGACTTCAAGAGAGAAGATTTTACTGTGAATTTCAGATTTGTATTGTTTCTTACCGTCCTAGACTTTTTTCCTGAACAAGTGGCTATAATTTTAACAAAAATATATATTTCTAAATACAGTCTTGGAATGAAGGATTCATGGGGACCTATGAAGGCCTTGGCAGTTGCAAGTGTTATCAATGGCGTTGGTGACGTGGTTCGGTGCTTATTCTTGGGCTATGGTATTCTTTGGAGCAAGATGGGCAACAATGGTGTCATAGGTATGTTGTATGATATTATTTTCAAAGTGCATCCTTGAACCGTCCTATCGGTTTGTATCACATGTTAAACACATATTGTTGGTGGTTGCATGATTTATGATGATTAAAGCTCAAGGATAAAGGGTTTAATGTTTATGCCATTGTTGTTCCTACAACTCTTGAACTACTACTCATATAAGCTTCTTTGCTCAAGATTTATAATAATGATGTCAAAGGTTTATATGTTGCACTTACTTTTGCATTCATTAGGCGCCCACTTCACTTTCCCTAAAAACAATTGGTAATAACGAATATTAACATTCAGAAAAGAAAGCCCTCATCTTATGCTATCTAATGTTTTAGGTGGCACTATATTCTCTACTTGTCTACTTTGCTACATCAATGGCCACACAAGCTGCTGATGCTCAAAAGGTTGGCTCTACTTGCAAGACAATGGGTGCATTTTGAATTGCTTCTTGCTAAATAGGCTTTGGTTGTCTCTAACAAGTTACTTTCTGTTTAGGTCCTTGTGCAAATATACTGTATGTTTACAGTTTGGGGCGAGCCTCTCTCCCAAACCGCACAATCATTTATGCCAGAGCTTATATATGGGACTAAACGAGGTCAATCAAATGTTAGTAATGTTAAAATCAAGTTCCCATGATATATAAATCTTAACGTTCATTTGAGTTTTGGTCATGTATGTGTTATGAATTGTGTTTGTGATTTTTTTTAAAGTTATTTTGGTTGAACACATGAAGCCAAACAGCATTCTTGGACTTTCCCATGGTTTCCTTCTTGGTCATTTGCAATCAATCGGTCTCGACTTCCCAAAACATCGGTGTGGTTGTGATTCCTCCCGAACCACCCTCTTTATTTCTCCGTCACTCTTGTCACCGCTATGAACGGTCAACCGTAACATATGATAAAGGGCGACACCGGGAGAAAATGCAAGTTTACCAAGGATTAAAATATCCTTGGATCGTTTATGTCTGGTGAGGCGTGATATTCCACATACAATGACTTGTGAATGCCGAAATGATATAGAATGTACAAAAGCAGAATCGATTGACTAACACCAATGTGAATAGTAATAGCTCACATCGCTACGCCAATAAAAACGTACAATCAGAAACCTAGAAACGTAAAAGATACACAAACGTACGTTACTAAAACGTAAACGTTTAAAAACAAAACGACTATAACTATAATAGGGATTTGCATGTCTAAGCGACTTAAATGCAAATTAAACATAAATAAAATATATAACTATAATTTACAAATATATACAAAATTAAGAAAACTAAAAACTAAAACATATATGTATACATAATAATTACATAAATGTAACAAAAATGAAATAAGAAAAGGATTATAATTATACTTATAAAAATATCAAAATTTTGAAGTCATTTTAATTCTATTTTTACAATTGTTTACCGATTAAAATCTAAAACTTACATTTATCAATATTACGTAAACGCACAAAATAAAACGTGAATTCAGGTCAATGCAACTCCCACAAATGTGAAAATCATATTTTAGAATCCTAAAAGATAAGAAAATTATTAGAAAATAAAAATAAATTTTTACACTATTATATTAATTATTATAAATTAATAATGAATTAAATGTATTATATAATGAATTAAATAATAAGAAAATTTAAAATTAACTTAAATAAATGAAATAAAGAATTTGAAAAATCTAAAATATCATAAAATGAATTTAGAAACTGAAAATGTATTTTTTACATAATTATTCTATTTATTATTAATTATTTACTATTATTAAGTATTAAAAACTATAACCGATTTATTAAAATACTAAATGAATAAAGAAAATCAAACTTTTACAAAATTCTAAAATAAATACAAGAAGCTATGAAAATATAAAAATGGAGGCTTATGTACAAAAATAAGCTAATGAGCAAAGCTCCAAATAGAAGCTATTACTTAAGCTTGAAAGGGCTTTCTTTTTGGCTTTTCTGCTTTCTCGGACTTATTAAGTACTAATATTATACATATGTGATGAAAAATAAGCTTTACAAATATAAGAATAAGCAGATCATGAGCTTATGAGCCCAACAGTTAAGCTTTTGGCTTGATCATGGAGCTCAAGCTCAATATAAGCTTGAAAAAGGTTCTAAACAGAAAACAAAAGATAAAATAAGGTATATACAAGTCCAATGGGTCACATATAAACAAGAAATTGACCAATAGGTGTGAGCTTATGGTTTAGACAATCAAGCTTTTGGCTTGACTTGGATGGAATTGAGGCCTCTAAAGCCTCAGAATAAGCTCCCACAGAAAACAAAAGGAAAGAAATATATGTGTACAAGCTATATGGACAAGTATGTACAAGCCGGTGCAGGCATTCACCTATAAGCTAATAATAAGCTAATAAGCTTATCCAATACAATCGCAGCATCAAATGTACATGCATACCATTTGAATGACAAATTAAGCTAAGAGTTTAAGCTTAAAAGGCAAAATAGGACTTGGGGTAGCAAGTCGAGTGGTTGGCTTTCCAAAGCCAAAGCTCATCAAGTGGGACCCACTGATGAGCTTTTGAGAGGCTTATGAAGATGGTATTAAACCACCGCCATTTCTAGTCGAGTCGCTGAATGCCGAGTTTGGGACAAAATGATACATGTTGCGACCCTAGTGAATGAGCCACAAGCTTGGTTATAAGCACATGATCAAAAGTTGGCTTGCTAGGCTTCCTAAAAACCAAATCACACAGGCTAGTGATCACTAATGAGCTTATGAGAGCTTGAAGGAATGAGTGCGAAATGGATCATATAAGGTCCATTGTTGTGAATGGGCAAACAACAAGCTTCTATAGGACATATCCAATAAGCTAATGATAGCTCAACTTACACAGAAACATGAGTATGACTAGTTAACTTCAAATGAAGCTAAAAATCACAAGCTCAAGCTAAAGTAGGAACTTTTCACTAGTTATTGAAAACTACTCCACTACAATGCTTGCTTCAGCAGTAGTGGATGAGATGGGACAAAAGGTTTTGGAGATTAAGCTAATCAAATAAGCTAAAATGTAAAACAAGAATACAAATAGTAAAAAGACCACAAAGGCTTTACAAAGAAACTAAATACACAAGTTAGGTCAAGTCCACAAGCTTTTGCAAGCTTGTGAACTTGACACCTAAACTCAGGTGCAGGCATGCTTACGGACATAAGACTAAAAATAAGCTAGAAAATAAGTACTCTAGAAGTCGAGAATTGGTAAACTAATATTTTTCTATTTAAGTTTAGCAACTAAATTTAACTATCCCAAAAGGATTAAGACTAAAACTTAACACCGAGTCCTACACAAAATTATACATTTTATTCAAAAACCACTATTTGAAAATTTGACTTTTACATTATGATCAAAGTTGACTTTGATCAACTTTGATCTGAATTTAATGACTAAATAAGTTACATTAAGCTAAAAGAACATGAAACTAACAAAGATTAACAACATTTGAGCACATATGCAAGGTTTTAGGTTATGACAACCTCGTAATGCTCATAATGACATAGTCAAGTGTCAAATTGACTTTTCATCATGCTACACCCTTTGGTTAATGTTTCATCGAGTCAATTTAGTCATATAGCATATATCTAACAAGAACAACACAATACCGATCATTAACTCGGTTCATCTATCAAATCCAAACAACCCTTTAAACTATTGATTTTGAGGATTTCAAAGTGTAAGACTATATAAACCTATAAAATCAAATCCAGAGGTTTTAATCATCAAATTAGAACCTTTTTAACAAAAACAAGTAGTCACACATGTTTTTACCTAGGATTATCAAAATTGGCCTATAGGCAATCAAACTTGATATCTTGCAACAATTAATTCCAAAACATAAACAACTAATATTAAGCTATAAAATCATTAACTAGCATCAAATAAACATGAAAACATGAAAACTAAAGTCGATAGATAACTTAAGCAATAAAATGCAAAATTGTAAAATGGCTTACAAGTGTATCAAGGCTGAGAACATGGAACCAAGTGACCACAAGTTAGTCCTAGGCTTCCCATGAAGCTCTAAACCCAAGAGCCATCAATAATTCACCCTGCTCCAAGCTTGTACACCAAGAACACAGACTTTTTGATTTTTCAATGATTTTCCGGATTTTTAGTGATTTTGAATTTTAATGACTATAACGATTAAAGGTTTCTACAAGCTTTAAAGCTTTTGTCGAGCTTATATGACCTATTGAATCCATTAAACAACTAATGATCAACAAGAATGTAAATGACTTGGAAATTTAAAGTGGTGCAATTGAAAACTTGAAATGTAAAGATAACATGAGATTAAAGTCGAAATGAGTTTCATTACACTAATTTGAGAACTAATACAAGATTTAAAGTATTGAAAGACATTTAATCTAAGAAAGCAATAAAGTTTAATTAAGCTACGTGACTAAGGCTATCCCAAAGTGGTTTCTTCTCCGCCTTTCTTCCTCTTTATACATTTGAAAGCTTCCACGTGTCCTTCTAAGAGATTCCCACCTCTTCCGAGAGCCAATGGGAGAGTCTTGAGTGAGATAGCCATTTTATCATTTTGGCGGAAACCTCTTTTGACCTCTGTTGACTTTAGGCTGCAACTAGGGGGTGGCATTAATGTGGGTGGTGGATGATGATGAGGTGGAAAAGTTGAGGTGATGGGAGAGAGGTGGCGTGTTCGCAGAGAAAGGTATGGGAAGAAGAAGCATGAGGTGGCGGGATAAGTGGCAAATCAACCGCTTGTTTGACCAAGGGTCAAAAGGAATTGTGAGGGGCTCAAAATAGGTAAAGACAGGGGTCAAATGAGCTTTGACAAGGTTTAGGCTTAGTTTAGACAAGGACCAAAACCGAATACTCCAAAGTTGAGGGACCAAACGCCAATATTTCCAAAGTTACCATAAGGACTGAAATTGACAACCTTCAATAGTGCAAGGACTATTTTGACATTTTCATATTTTCAAAGGACTATTTTGCCAATTTCCAAAGTTCAAGGACCTAAGTTGTAAATTTGTAATTTTAAGTTTCAAGGATCAATTTTGACAACTTAGGAACTTAGGGACTCAAAATGAAATTTCTCTTTATTTGGTTTTACCAGGACTGCTTTTTGACAACTTTTGAAACTTGGGGACTAAAGCGCCAATTATGCAAACTTGATACGCTTTTCACCGTTTTGACATTTTTGCATTTAAAACATATAAAACACTTTTTGTGATATTTTATCATTTTGATGTATTTCGAGTGTTTTCGGATGTTTTGCGCTTAAATAAGACAAAAATGATGAGTATTTAGACACTCATCAGGTTGCTGTATGTCCCAAAGGGATGGGCCCGTCAGTTAGGAGGTTGTACGTTCAAGGGAAAGAGGTCAATGGAGCCGGTATCAATGCAAGTTTTGGAGTACATCAGGTTAGCTATAACTCAAAAGACGTGTTTACTTGGTGTCATCTTTTAGCGGTGTTTGAATTTGCATTTTGAAACTAAATTCTGTTTATTACGAGTTCACGCCCCAATTATCAGTCCTCTATGTTTGGACATCATATTCTACTTATGGATTATTTAGGGGTAATATAATTAGACAAAAGGGGAAAGAAGACTCAAACACTGTATCCAACAGCTTGTTTTGTTACTCCTTATAATATGATTTGCTGCTGGATGTTGATGGTAGAGCACCGACGTGGCCCTCGGATGGTCGATTGCTCTTGGTTCACCGCTTACATTTGCAACTACGCTAGAGCGAGAGTACAAGAGTGACATATTTGGGGAACGAGGTAAGCCTAGGCCTTTCACTTTTTCACTTTACATTTTCCTAAGGTAATCAATGTCACCAATACCTTTTTCCCATGGTGAATATCGTATTTTACTTGGTCTTGTGCATGGTATTGTGAGTCGTTATTCGTAAGGTACACGAATACGGTATGTCTCAAGAGTTGGCTTACAAGAACAAAGGTCAAATGCGTAACCGAGTCCTATCAAAGACCATATCAACTAAGTTTTGTTTACTTTTAATGAAGTGGTGTTTGAATTTGCATTTTGAAACTAAATTCATTTATTACGAGTTCACGCCCAATTATCGATCCTCTATGTTTGGACATCATATTCTACTTATGGATTATTTAGGGTAATATAATTAGACAAAGGGGAAAGAAGACTCAAACACCGTATCCAACAAACTTGTTTTGTTACTCCTTATAATATGATTTCTTCTTTGGATGTTGATGGTAGAGCCACTGACGTGGCCCTCGGATGGTCAGTTGCTCTTGGTTCACCGTTTACATTTGCAACTACGCTAGAGCAGGAGTACAAGAGTGACATATTTGGGGAACGAGGTAAGCCTAGGCCTTTCACTTTTTTCACTTTACATTTTCCTAAGGTAATCAAATGTCACCAATACCTTTTTCCCCATGGTGAATATCAGGTATTTTACTTGGTGCTGTGCATGGTATTGTGGAGTCGTTATTCAGAAGGTACACAGAATACGGTATGTCTGAAGAGTTGGCTTACAAGAACAAAGGTCAAATGCGTAACCGAGTCCTATCAAAGACCATATCAACTAAGTTTTGTTTACTTTAATGAAGTGGTGTTTGAATTTGCATTTTGAAACTAAATTACATTTATTACGAGTTCACGCCCAATTATCGATCCTCTATGTTTGGACATCATATTCTACTTATGGATTATTTAGGGTAATATAATTAGACAAAAGGGGAAAGAAGACTCAAACACTGTATCCAACAGCTTGTTTTGTTACTCCTTATAATATGATTTGCTGCTGGATGTTGATGGTAGAGCCACTGACGTGGCCCTCGGATGGTCAGTTGCTCTTGGTTCACCGTTTACATTTGCAACTACGCTAGAGCAGGAGTACAAGAGTGACATATTTGGGGAACGAGGTAAGCCTAGGCCTTTCACTTTTTTCACTTTACATTTTCCTAAGGTAATCAATGTCACCAATACCTTTTTCCCCATGGTGAATATCGTATTTTACTTGGTCTTGTGCATGGTATTGTGGAGTCGTTATTCAGAAGGTACACGTAATACGGTATGTCCAAGAGTTGGCTTACAAGAATAGTGTCAAATGCGTAACCGAGTCCTATCAAAGACCATATCAACTAAGTTTTGTTTACTTTTAATGAAGGAGGCAAAGGTTGTACATTTGATTAAATATTATTTTGAATTTTAACGGTATGAAGGCCGTTTATGATTCACTATCGTAAGAAGGTAAAAGGATTTCTTGACAACATACGGCTGCAGATCATCCTGTATGGAAATATTGTATGAGTGCTATGAGGATGTCGCAAGTGGTAGTGAGATTAGGAGTGTTATCTTGGCTGGTCGTTGCTTTTATGTAAGTTTTCTGACCTTAGTTCACATTTTTTATTTGTGTTTGAAATTAATCGGTATCTGATTATAGCGACTGTATCGGAGTAATCACTTTTTTAATGTTTGGCTAAACATATTCTGCGTTTGAATATCTTACCATTTACTATTAACGGGATAGTCAGCTCCATACCAGCTGCAAGAAAACTGATTATAAAAGGAAAAAATATTTATCTAATACCCCTTCTTTTAACCAATTTTAAGTAATTGTACCTCCGTCTTATAAGACTTGTATCCTTTAAATGTTTTTTTGGCTATTTAGTATTTAGGTGTCAAGTTTGTTTCTGTATCAGAATACGCCAAATCATACAAGTGATTATTACTACTTTAAACTGCAGAAGCACTTCCAAACACCATCTTTTGTAACCCATATTGCTATAACATATCCTTTAATTTTAATAATTAAAATCACATATTTATCTTCAATACGAACATCCAAACAACCCCAAGTTCATTTTATGATTAAACTTTGTTTGGCTTGTTGGATGATTTCTAATTGTGATGCAACTTTAAGATATACATTAGCATATGTGGATGCTGATCCTAATATTGAATGGTTTTGAACCAGGAAAAAGAGGGTCTTCCTGCCTTCCCAATGGGCAAAATTGATCAAAGCAGAATGTGGAAAGTTGGTGAGCGTGTCCGTGCTAGCCGACCAGCTGGTGATTTAGGTCCATTGTATCCTTTCACAGCCGGTGTCTACGTCGCACTAATGATGGCCCGGTGAGACTTGAGACCTTTCATAATCCGCTAACTTGTACACATAAAGTTTATAACATGTGATTTTTTTCAAAAATAACACAAATTGAAGTATTGAGGCAGAAAGGACATTCATACTATGAAATCATCAATGAAAGTTTACAAGAATCCGTAGATTCCTTAAACCCATTCATGCACGCTCGAGGCGTTTCATTCATGGTTGACAACTGTTCAACGACAGCACGACTAGGATCAAGGAAATGGGCTCCACGTTTTGACTACAATCTCACACAACAGGCTTTAGTCGACGTAGACAATGGCGCCCCGATCAACCAAGAATTTGTGAAAAAGTTCTTTGAAGATCCTGTGCATGAGCTGTTAGAGTGTGTCTTTGAGTTGAGACCTCTTCGTTGATATCTCGGTGCTCACGATGTCGACTTTGTGAGACCCGAGTTACGTCCAATCTAGCAACTAAAGGCACGAGTGAATTTATTTGCGTATCTTTGTAGTTTTATGTTTTGTATGAGTACTTGTCATGGTCGTGATATCGGTGTTTTGCTGGATTTGGTAGTTTTTAAATAATGGAGGTTTTCGCTTATTGTTTGTGGTTTTGAAGTAGGCATGGTTGATTAGGCTGGTTAATTATGGGTTAAAACAGTTCATAGTGATGCTGCTCTAATATGTATCAAATTCTTAACGTAGTTGGGTGTGGGATATGTTTATGTTAAATACAACTGCTAAAATTGTACTCTACGAGAGTTCAAAGTTCATCACTCAAACTTCAATGAGTTCAATCCCATCATGTCTTATTTACATATGTAAATGATGTTGAACTTTACTTTTTTACCCAATAAAAATGTGACTTCTCTTTCTTATATCATCGTTTGCCACTACCAAAAACATCAAAACAATCGTCAACAAATAGTCGTCATCGTCACTTTATAAATGTCATTTTGAACATTAACATGGAAGCAAAATTGTAGCATTTTTCTTGCCTATAATTTATGCAAATCAAAAGTTTATGCAGCTATTAAGGCCTTACAGCCAACTCTGATTATAAATGCCGGTGGGTTTAAAGTGTGGTTTTATATTGATTATACTCATAATTTCATTATCGCATGCGAATTTTTTGGGTAGAGGGACGGCATTGTTAATGTCTAATTTTTTCTTGGATGACGATAATAATCTTTATATGTTTTGGTATCAATGAAGGTTTCAAGGTACAAAAAGAAACGCAACAATGCATATTTGATGGAGTTGTAGGATTTTGATGCTTGCTCAAATTGCAACATAGAAATGGTGGTGATTTTCAATTAATGAACCTAAATGTCACAATTCTCAATTTCCGGTTATTTCTCATACTCCATATTCATCATTTCATAACGGTTCGTGCATGGTTTTACATTTTTCATTAAACGTTTATTTTCATATTAAATAAACGTTATCGCGTAAGTTATTATTTTGAACATTTAATCCGATACTTCCAAAAATGATTCCGACATATTTTATACTTACATTTAGTTTATAAAAACAATATTTTGAGTTTACTTAGTGTTTTAAATTTATTTTGTATAATAATTGTTAAATTTATATTATTACGACGTTTTTCTCAAAAACTACACGATAATTATATTACCACTCAAATTATGCAAGAAAAATATTTTTACAATTTTTATGATCTTAATATAATTTACTTTGGTCCATTAAAATTTATTTTAACTAAAACTACTATAGTTTCACAAATGTATACAAGTTACCATTTATCTCAAATACATTTACATTTTGACTTACACATTTTATACATATACATTATAAAAAAAAAAATTATATTTTGGAAAACATATCCCAAAAACCGCCAAGGGGGAAGGGTGAATGCATTTATTGATTGGTCATTTTTTCTTACTTGGTTAGATATATACTCCAAGTATCACTCTATCACTTCAATCATTCACTCATTCATTCATACTCATAATACAAGTGTTAGTAAAGTTTCTTTTCTCCTTGTTCTTCTCTCTAAAACCGGTTCTTCATAGGTGATAGCAAGAAATCACAAAATTTTCCAAGCTCAAGTTTAAACAATCTAGATTACACTCTTATTTAAGGTTTTGAAATAAAAACCTTGGGTGTTTAAGTTAATCCTTGTTCTTGTCACCTCATCAAGTAACTAGTAAGCATATTATCTTCATTTTTCATCTTTCATTATCATTACATATTCATCTCATCATTTTTGAGCAAAGTGTGCAAGACTTATGGTTATTTATACCATTTTTAACATTCTTTTTAGAGTTTTATATATATAAGTCATCCTATAATTTATCCCTTATTATATATTAGTCTTGATGATGTCTAGGAACCCATGACACCCTAAGAAGGTGTATGGTAGGATTAGAATAGCTTTGGAGTTGTTTTGAAGGGATTGGAATAGGTTTAGTACGAGAAAAACTATTTTCGACAAGTAATAAAAGTGGTCTGATCTTGTTTTGTTTTTCTGGAAAATCCGACAGTAGACAAGAGTTTTTGGCCTAGATATTTAGAAAATATACTTTAAAACGAATCCGTGGCCGCTTGAACGGATTAAAACGGAGTTATAACGAAGAAGTTATGAATTTTTCAAGTTTGACGACGAAATATATATTTTCCAAATTTCAAGAACCTATTTTAGTTTTGTACGAGTCAAAAACGAGTCCTAAGCTTTACAAATTATTTCGACTTATCAAAATATATTAGTATACTTTGATACGAAGCTAAGGACGATAATACGTGAAAACGGATTTGAAACGACTAAGATATACACGTTTTCATAAAATTGCCGTAACTATTATTTTTAGAAAACTATATTATTTTTACGAGACAAGTGTTACGGTAACTAAAACGACCATGTTGAAGGCTATTTTTAACTATGACGTAGAACTTTTTGTAACGAGATGTCTTCTAATAAAATTAAGATCACCAAGCATATTTTCCAAAACGACTAACCGTTTGTATAGCGGAGTTGTAATAAATTATTTACGGTTGCTTAAACTTTGCCGAAACTCACTTTTAAACAACATTTTGGACAAAATCACCATAATTAATCTCTATTATCTTTATGTTCGAGACCTCTATGACGAAAACTCATGTACTAAAATGTAGGACCTTAGTTTTATCAACCTTATCACTTTACCAAACAAACCCAACACGTATACAAGTATACCCACGTGAAACAAACACAAACAAAGCTTAGAAATAAGATGAGAAAGATGGTGACTTGATGTTAAATTGTGTATGATGTGAGACAAGATAAACACAAGATGTTGTATATTCAATAAAGAAAACACACACACACACACTTTCAGCACACCCTCAAATGACCATTTGAGGGTATTTATAGTACAAGACATGAAAACCTAAAAGGCTTTCCTATGGGCTTGGCTTGGGCTTCGTGGACTTGGGTTTGACATGGGTTACACGCCATTATTCAATACTAGCTTAACTAAACTAAAGCCCATTTAGCTTAGTCCAATCCACGAGCCCGTTGACTATTCTAGCACGATATCTAACACGAGTTACAAAGTTCCTAAATGTGAATGACCATCACTTTTAATAAAACTATTATACTAACAATCTCCCCTAAGGGTGGTCATTCAAAAGATGCTCCACTTGATTGGTTCTTTACTTTCCTTGAGCTTGAACTTTGCGTGTAGATATAGAATAGTCTTGATTCTTTGTTCCTTCATGCTTTGTGATCGATAATGTGGTTGTTCCGCGTTGTCAACTTCGTTGGTTAGGTGTCTCCACGTCATTCTCCATTTCTTTCTCCACCATGCTCACACTTCTATTTGTCTTTGGTTACCAATGATGTAGTTCGAGTCTTTAAACTTTGTAGATTCTTTGACATTGACGAAGAATCATCTCCTTTGATTATGATGAGAACTTTCATGTGTTGTTGGTATGAGCATGTGGCGAGTCTCGCGACGATCCATCCGCCCAGAGCTTCCATAAGAAGAAAACATAAAACATTGTTAGTAATAAGCGGATTCCGCACTTACAAGTTTGAATTTCGAGGTGTTAATGACATAGTGTGAAAACACGCCTTCTTTCTCCTTTCTCACATTACTCCTTTTTCAATCATTCTAAGGACTTCTAGTTCTAACTAATTGGTGGTGTCCTTGGGTAGATCCTTCAACTACTGGCGGATCATGGAGACAATTTCCTATCCTTAGTCACCTTATAACTCCAAGGTTGTCTGTTGTTGCCATAAAAGCGTTTTCTTTGAAGATCTCTCGAGTGTTTATGATAGAAAACATGTTTTAAACATTCAGAGTTTATATTTTCAGGCCTCCCCTTCACATATGCTTATATGTTTTGATCGCGCATGGGAGTGGGGATTCATGCGTTTTAGTTGATGGGCTTTAAATGAACAAGACCGATTCGAGACACGTTTACATCACTAGAGAACTAGCTTGAAATTATTACCCGTCTGGTCAAGTCATGAAAGTTTCTCGAGATGGTACATAATTGCTAAATCGATTCATTGGTTCCGTCTGAGTCGAGCTCATTTGAGATTCAAACAACGATTTTGATCACATTTTAATCCGTCTCCTCCCCTCCGAAAATAGCATATTGGTGATATTTTTGATATCAACAGTTAAACAACATTTAGAATCTTTTGGGAGACAAAGCGGTTTGATTTAAGCATGAATTTGGAACATTTTGTTTTTATACTCCCACTTTAATAAGCATAATCAATTAAAGGGTTTAGAGGGATTTTGATTGACTCATTTTGAAGATTTTCAAAATCTGATGCACATTCTTGAAAAGGTGCTCGTAGATGATGATGATTCTCCCATTTTAAATGTGGTGATGACGTACCTCATTTTCGATCAAACACAGTTTTGATTTGAAAGTAATCAAAAGTCATCATTTGGATCCGGGTTTCGTCTTGATGTGTCACAAGCCATTTTATTAAGAACAATTTTGAAGCGACATGTTTTAGAAAACATATTAAGGAACTCTCGCTCAAACATGCTGACACATGCCCGTGTCATTGTTGAATGACATTTCTAGAAGCGTCTGGAATATCGATTATACTAGAGACATCGTGAGAAGAATATTTTAGGATTTTGATTTTCTATTGTTTTGTATTTTTGAAAGTTTTATATTTTTATATTTTGCTTTTGTTGGTTTTCGATTTTGTATTTTTTTTTTCAAAATATTCTATTGACTTTTCAGAAAAATTTTCGATAAGAATCGAAGGCGTCTCAGGGTCCTCGGGGCTGACTTCGCATTCCAATTAAATCGAACTAAATACTCAGAACCTTTCTTTTGGAAGGGCTTTGGTTAATAGATCGGCGAGTTGGTAATCGATCTTCACAGAGTAATAATATGATGCCATTTAATGACGTCTTCTTTGATGAAGTGATAGCGGACCGCGGATATGCTTAGTCTTTGGTGATGAGCGAGTTGCATGATATGGCTATGGCTTTTGGAAGTCACTGGCCATTATATTTTATCGAAAAAGTAAAGCCATGATCTGTGAGTTGTGTTCTCATCCATAGAACAGGCACAACTGCGAATGAGACACATACTACAACTTCGACGGTTGGTCTGATGCAATCTTGTTTCTTTGAAGACCGACACTAACTTTTCACCCAAAATTGTGCTCCTCGGATGTACTTTTGTCAGTAACTTGATCACTGCGTGGTCCGCATCCGAAAAGGCAATTAGATCAATCCGTTCCTTCCGGATACCAAAGTCCCATGTGAATGGATGTCTTGTGTACCGAAGATCCGTTTAACCTCTTTGAGGTGCGGCTTCGATGGCTTAGCACGAAACCGTGCTAATAAGCAAGCAAAGAAATGAATATCCGGTCGACTAGCGGTGAGGTACATGAGAGAACCAATCATGCTCGATATTTCTTCGGATCAATAGGTTTCCCAAACAAATCGACTCCAATTTTTGGTGATGTTACCATTGGTGTTCCGACGAGTCACGATTATCCATACCATGATTTTTCAAAATCTCGGTTGTACCAACTTGATTTATAAAAATTCCACGAGGGACCGATGTATTTGTAAACCAAGAAAGAATTTTAGTTCCCCATCATGGACATTTCAAATTTGCTTTTCATGAGATTTTCAAAATGTTTTGAAAGATTCGATTAGTTGACCCAAAGATGATGTCGTCCACGTAATCGAACAATCAAAATGTCGTTTTGCATTTTGTGTAAACAAGGTAGGATCAACTGTTCCTTTGGTGAAATTGTTTTGGATCGTGTTATATAGCCTTTTGAGTTTGTAGAGCGTGATCCGGATGTTCCATGTCTATGAAGCCTTGGGCCGACTCACGTACACTTCTTCTTTGTAGTTCCATTCAAGAACGCGTCTTAATATCGATAAACCGTGATGTTTGTGAGTGCATAGCCAAGAATATCCCGACCGCTTCAAGTCTAGCTACCGCCGAATGACTCTTCAAAGTCTATTCCCTCTTCCGTCGTCATATCCTTTGGCCACAAGACGAGCTTTGTTGCAATTACCGTCATCTCTTCATCCCGTTTGTTCTTCCATAACCATTTAAGATCAATGACTCGAGCGTCAACGGGTCTTGAACCTTTCCCACGAGTCATGTAGACGGTATTGAAGAAGTTCCTCTGCATTGCTTCTATCCATGCGGGATGCGCCATTACTTCACCAATGTTCTTTGGCTCTAGATTGCTAATTGAGCAAAGGTAAATATAAGTACTGTCGGTGGCGAGTTGGCGTCTCGATGCGAATTGGCATGAAGGTTCACCAATAACATTCAATTGGGTGGTCTTTTGTCACCAGTAGAAGGATACCGTTGGTTATACGTATGCGAGATTAGATGGTTCTCGTGCGCGAAGATAGTGATTGATTCCGTAGCAGGGGTTTCAAATAAGTCTTCATCGCCGTTGCATCGTTACGGTTTTGGTTTTGCTCATCAACTCTACGGTAGAGCGGGTGCAAACTTGATAGATGTAGATGATGTTGATGGAGTTGGTGCATTGGTTTGGAACCGTTGTAGATGCATCTTACGTTGGTGGTGGAGGATGATTTTGGCGAGTGCGTGGAATGATGGTTTGATGCATTTGTGAAGTTCCACCATAGTATTCATCGAACATTAACTGAAGAAATTCTCCATTCTTGTTCTTTTGGATTGTCAGCGAAGTTGATTGAGCTCTTTGAGTGCGGTCCTGAGCGTGTGTCGAGTAGTGCGCCGGTTTAGTCACGGTTACAGGCGAGTCTCTGAAGCCATCTGTGAGTTCGTCAAACTTCATTCATCGTCTCCATGATTCTCCTTAGCGCCCACATTATACACCACAGAATGCCCTCGGGTTATCGAATATCAATAAAGATTCCAATATCTGCTTGCTTCGGTTTCCAAGATCTTCTCATCATTCGTGGGATGCTGGCGCCAAACTGCATTAAGTAGAGATATCGGTTTTACGTTGTTCACTATTTCATATGGGGTTTATTGAATCTTGGATGGGGGATGGGTTACAGTGAAACAAGCGTTGGCAACGACGTCGACCCGAGAGAAATAGCGGTTGCAGAATAGATTAGCATCGATGCGGCGGCTTCCACAAGAGTTCGATTTCTTCTTTCAACTACCCCATTACTGTGGAGTTCGGCGGTGATGAAATAATTCAACATCTTCAAAAAAGCTCTTAACTCGATTTGTGAATTCGGTGCCGGTTATGCATTCTTACAACCACTTTGGTTTGAAGAGTACTTGAATAAACGAAGGTGATGATGATGCACGGTGCTTCGTCTTTTGATCTCGAAACTTAACCATGTATATCTCGAATAATCATCGGCGATAACAAGAATATACTTTTCCATTAATGCTTTCAACTCTCATTGGGCATAAGTCCATGTGCACATATGCAACTGCTTCAGAACTAGTGCGGTTTGGTTTATATGATGCTCTTTGCTTTTCCTTGTTCGCATGATGGAGCATAAGTGATCCTTGGTGTATTTGAACTTTGGAAGTCCATTGACGATGTTGTCTTTGGCAATTTGTGATGGTGTCGAGTGAGATGGATATACGTGCCACAACGGGTTGTGTTCGGATGCTCGTGTCATAAGACATATTGGTGATGAAGAGGCCATTTGTTGATGTCGATAGCATACAAGTTTGTATCCGCGATTCGATTAAGAGATCGGTGCCATCCAAGTTTCTAAAGCAAGCATTTTTCCTAAAGCAACCTCTAATCGCATCCGAGCGCCGGCCGAAAACAAATTGTCTGACCCCCGACATAGTAAACCCGGTGATCAAATAATTTCCAAGGTGATCTCCATAACCCATGATATTGCTACATGATCATTTCAGCAAATCACGGTTCCCATGAATTTCAGACGAAATTGACTTGATTCCGGTCATGTTAGCAGCGACCGAGTCGGCGATCAAACAAATTTCGATAACACGCGATTCTGAAAAAGAATATTGTGAAACCGTTTTGATTTTGGTTCCTTTGGGTTGAGGTAAAGTCCTTATCACACTCGAGAGGTTTTCTGAGGGGATTACGGTATATCACTCATTGTACCATTACGGGTGTGAAAGTTCTACCGTGGGTTTCCAAATATCATCCCTAAAGTTTTGATACAAGCTTTCCAAAACCATCGAGTTCGTTTCTTAACTTCGACGTACACTATTTTACGACTAGCTTTTCGAAGCCATTTTTGTCACCTTCATGAAATTTCCAACGACATTATTTTACGACGAAAAGTTAAAATTTCACAATAAATCATTAAGAAACTATTGTAGGATGACATTTTGACGTAAATACTTGCAAAGTAATTTGAGAATGGTCAAGACGTCAAAAGAGTATTTTTCGACGATAAGTATTATTTTCAAAACTCGCAAATGGTATAAATAACATACGAAATGCATGCATAACATTACATCATAACTCATTATGTATCATATCATTCACAATAGGTCAAGGTTAAAGTATCACGCTACATCTCGGTGTACTCACTTTGTCATCTTAACCATTGCAATAGGTGAGTTTCATAGCCCACTTTCTATTAATTGTTTACAAACTTTTGGGGGAGATACATGCTCAAACTATTTTCATTTACTTTCACAAGTACTTTAAACTCTTA
Source organism: Chrysanthemum lavandulifolium (assembly GCA_022545495.1). Lineage (NCBI taxonomy): Eukaryota > Viridiplantae > Streptophyta > Magnoliopsida > Asterales > Asteraceae > Chrysanthemum > Chrysanthemum lavandulifolium. Next base: position 28,930,455 of record CM040241.1, on the reverse strand, counting down.
CATATTATTATGAGTTCATACCCCGCTTTTACTCGTTTAAATTCTTACAAACTCTTTGGGGGAGATACATGCTTAAATACTTATTTTACTCTAGTGAACACTCAAACTATTTATACAATTGTGTTACACTATACTTCTTATACTCTTTGGACTTTATGTGTGGTTTATTGCGATATGTGCCTTAATGTGCTAAACTTGTTTTCAATTATGCATCAACATACATACTTTAGCAACAGGTTAACTCTGCGAGGCCGCCAAACATTTAAACTCTTTTGCCAAACAACATTACTTATACTTTAGACTTGGTGCGTGTAGTGACTAGACTTAAACAAACATACATGAATTAGTGGCTCAAATTGTTGTTGGAAGGCTATTAATTTACAAACATACAAGAATTAGTGGCTCCAAATTAAGTTGTTGGAAGGCTATTAATTTACAAACATACAAAAATTAGTGGCTCCAAATTAAGTTGTTGGAAGGCTATTAATTTACAAACATACAAGAATTAATGGCTCCAAATTAAGTTGTTGAAGGCTATTAATTTACAAACATCCCAATATTTATGTTGGAAGGCCATTTTATGGATACAATTTAACGCGAGGCTTGGAGGAACATCCCAACACGAGTTATTGGAAGACCCTGTGGTGACATTTATACTTTTAACTACCTTGATGCGCATAATCATAATTGTCATTCTATTTTAGCGGTGGGTTGTAAACACTGTGTTGCAAGTTTTGTATGGGCGGAACTTGAACCGAGTGGATTTATGATGCCTTTGCTTCGTGGACTATTTTAAATGACCAAAACTTTGACTTTGTTACATGAACACTCTTTTAAGGCTTTACTTGTTAACCAAACTCTATGAACTCACCAACCTTTGTGTTGACACTTTTAGCATGTTTTATCTCGTATCTAAGGCATTCACTTCATGGCATGCATATGGACATATCATAGAGTCGCAGTGACGACGCGCTCCACATGGGATTTATACACTTTAAAAACATCGCTGGCTTGTATCAAACATATTTCCATACATTGATTTTCATTCGGGACCTACATTTTGTAAACTCGATTATTTTACTTAATCAAACGATGTATTTTCCAAACGACACTTTAGGTCGCTCGATATAACCCAGAACTTTGATGCTATGGACAGTCCTCCCAAGGTATTCCATTCCGCAAAACACGTAATTTGGGGGTGTGATGATTGGTATCGAGAATCGGTTATAGAGAACTAGGTTGCATCATTGACCCTAGACTATAACCACATCATCATAGCATCTCATCATATCATTATAAGTGCACATTCTTTATACATGCGGACTTATGACTCAACACCAAACATCATATGAGTCGATTAGTCCAAGCATTGCATAGTTACTCCTAAATTATACATAGCCCCGATCACCTATGTCTAATTCAGGAAGAATCATGCAATGAAGGAGTAGTAGTCTCATATGTGTAAGCATCTCCAGTAATCAAGCCAATTTTTTAAAAGATTTTCTTCAAACCACTTGTTTCGGCTTTGATCCGGCGGCAGTTCTTGTTTGATGAGTTGCAAAGATCGAGCTAGAAACAAGTCGCTACTAAACCGATTTAGCCTAATCGTATGACGCTTCTTGTTTGATGAGTTGTGGATTAAGTAAAAATCGGTTACCAAAAGTCTTTTAAAATTTTGCTCGAGAATGGAAAAGCTTGTCTCATCGAGCCTAATCATAAGAAAGCATGTATTTAGGACGAAATTTCTCACGATAGCACGGAACGTATCTTGTGGGACAAGTAACTCATATGCATGAGTATTGGCATAATCATTTAGACCATACATGAGCATAAAATTTAGAACCCTTGTGGGGTTCGGACCATAGTATCATCGATCGAATCACGAGGGCGTGATTCCTACGACATGGGAAGAATGTCACAATTCTCAATTTCTAGGTCATTTCTCATACTCCATATTCATCATTTCATAGCGGTTGGTGCATGGTTTTACATTTTTCATTAAACGTTTATTTTCATATTAAATAAACGTTATCGCTGTAGTTATTATTTTGAACATTTAATCCGATACTTCCAAAATGATTTCCGACATATTTTATACTTACATTTAGTTTATAAAAACAATATTTTGAGTTTACTTAGTGTTTTAAATTTATTTTGTATAATAATTGTTAAATTTATATTATTATTGACGTTTTTCTAAAAACTACACGATAATTATATTACCACTCAAATTATGCAAGAAAATATTTTTACAATTTTATGATCTTAATATAATTTACTTTGGTCCATTAAAATTTATTTTAACTAAAACTACTATAGTTTCACAAATGTATACAGGTTACCATTTATCTCAAATACATTTACATTTTGACTTACACATTTTATACATATACATTATAAAAAAAAAAAAATTATATTTTGGAAAACATATCCCAAAAACCGCCAAGGGGAAGGGTGAATGCATTTATTGATTGGTCATTTTTTCTTACTTGGTTAGATATATACTCAAGTATCACTCTATCACTTCAATCATTCACTCATTCATTCATACTCATAATACAAGTGTTAGTAAAGTTTCTTTTCTCTTTGTTCTTCTCTCTAAACCGGTTCTTCATAGGTGATAGCAAGAAATCACAAAATTTTCCAAGCTCAAGTTTAAACAATCTAGATTACACTCTTATTTAAGGTTTTGAAATAAAAACCTAGGGTGTTTAAGTTAATCCTTGTTCTTGTCACCTCATCAAGTAACTAGTAAGCATATTATCTTCATTTTTTCATCTTTCATTATCATTACATATTCATCTCATCATTTTTGAGCAAAGTGTGCAAGACTTATGGTTATTTATACCATTTTAACATTCTTTTAGAGTTTTATATATAAGTCATCCTATAATTTATCCCTTATTATATATTAGTCTTGATGATGTCTAGGAACCCATGACACCCCAAGAAGGTGTATGGTAGGATTAGAATAGCTTTGGAGTTGTTTTGAAGGGATTGGAATAGGTTTAGTAACTGAGAAAACTATTTCGACAAGTAATAAAAGTGGTCTGATCTTGTTTTGTTTTTCGGAAAATCGACAGTAGACAAGAGTTTTGGCCTAGATATTTAGAAAATATACTTTAAAACGAATCGGTGGCCGCTTGAACGGATTAAAGCGGAGTTATAACGAAGAGTTATGAATTTTTCAAGTTTGACGACGAAATATATATTTTCCGAAATTTCAAGAACCTATTTTAGTTTTGTACGAGTCAAAATCGAGTCCTAAGCTTTACAAATTATTTCGACTTATCAAAAATATATTAGTATACTTTGATACGGGTTAAGGACGATAATGTAGAAAAGCGGTTTGAAACGACTAAGATATACACGTTTCTAAAATTGCCAGAACTATTATTTTTAGAAAACTATATTATTTTTACGAGACAAGTGTTACGGTAACTAAACGACCATGTTGAAGGCTATTTTTAACTATGACGAGAACTTTTGTAACGAGATGTCTTCTAATAAAATTAAGATCACCAAGCATATTTTCCAAAACGACTAACCGTTTGTATAGCGGAGTTGTAATAAATTATTTATTGGTTGCTTAAACTTTGTCGAAACTCACTTTAAACAACATTTTGGACAAAATCACCATAATTAATCTCTATTATCTTTATGTTCGAGACCTCTATGACGAAAACTCATGTACTAAAACTTGAGATTTTGATACAAGCTTTCCAAAACCGTCGAGTTCGTTTCTTAACTTTCGATTACACTATTTTACGACTAGCTTTTCAAGCCATTTTGTCACCTTCATGAAATTTCCAACTACATTATTTTACTGACGAAAGTTAAAATTTCACAATAAATCATTAAGAAACTATTGTAGGATGACATTTTGACGTAAATACTTGCAAAGTAATTTGAGAATGGTCAAGACGTCAAAAGAGTATTTTTCGACGATAAGTATTATTTTCAAAACTCGCAAATGGTATAAATAACATACGAAATGCATGCATAACATTACATCATAACTCATTACGTATCATATCATTCACAATAGGTCAAGGTTAAAGTATCACGCTACATCTCGGTGTACTCACTTTTGTCATCTTAACCATTGCAATAGGTGAGTTTTCATAGCCCCACTTTCTATTAATTGTTTACAAACTTTTGGGGGAGATACATGCTCAAACTATTTTCATTTACTTTCACAAGTACTTTAAACTCTTACATATTATTATGAGTTCATACCCGCTTTTACTCGCTTTAAATTCTTACAAACTCTTTGGGAGATACATGCTTAAATACTTATTTTACTCTAGTGAACACTCAAACTATTTATACAATTGTGTTACACTATACTTTATACTCTTGGACTTTATGTGGTTTATTAGCATATGTGCCTTAATGTGCTAAACTTGTTTTCACTATGCATCAACATACATACTTTAGCAATCGGTTAACTCTGGAGCCGGCCAACATTTAAACTCTTTGCCAAACAACATTACTTATACTTTAGACTTGCCAGTAGCGTTATAGAATTAGTTCACTAGACTTATTTGGAACAAACATACATGAATTAGTGGCTCCAAATTAAGTTGTTGGAAGGCTATTAATTTACAAACATACAAGAATTAGTGGCTCCAAATTAAGTTGTTGGAAGGCTATTAATTTACAAACATACAAGAATTAGTGGCTCCAAATTAAGTTGTTGGAAGGCTATTAATTTACAAACATACAAGAATTAATGGCTCCAAATTAAGTTGTTGTGTAAGATGTAACTTTTCACACATCAAACCGTAGCACAAAGTAGCATATAGATGGAATTCTAGAGAGAAAGTTAGAGGTTTAGGGAACTTAGTGAGAGAAAGTGAAAGATATTATTATGAGCTCGACTCTCTACCTTGGAAGGTAGAGGTATTTATAATCTTACATAAATACGCCACACATGGTGTGGATCAGGGCATAGGTGGGTAAAGACCGTCCGTCCTCCACGGTGTTACTTAACTAAATACTACTTAACTTAAGAATTACTACGACTACGAGCTTTCTAACGATTACATATACTTGAGGTGACCGACTCTTTAATACCGGAATTTCTAATTCCTAACAATCTCCCCTAAGGAGGTCACCTCAATCATGTACCAAAAATACATTGAATGCAACCGATAATACATTAACAATTGATCTTGCATTCTTGATGTGAGTCCTTTGCTCCTCACTCGTAGTCATTGATTCTTCACATTGCATGTTTGGATACTCCAAGTGGAGGTCTTTTCTTGATCCACGTGATAATAATTTTGAGCCATCTTTTGAGATCATCACTATCAACAATCTCGACACATCCTTTGTGGTGTTGGTATTATGTGATGTTGTGACTTTAGGACCGACATGCTCACATTACGGATCATGATATCTTCTCATCGAGTAGCGGAAGCATTTGTTGAATCATGATATTGGCGGCGTAGCGAAGCATGGAGTGAAAATATCGAGTCATTGATGCACTAATCATGATTTCTTTTGAGATGAATGTATTAAGTGAGCATGCGACTATGGATTGACCGCTTCATTCGATCGGTTGCAAGCGTCGGGCGTACACGCATACAACAGTTAGCATAAATCGCATTTAAAGTGTCTTTGATCACTTTCGTTGAATTGAGGTACACGACCCACGGTTCCCGTTGATCGATACAAATCTTACTGTGATCGGTATAATTCGAAGAATTTCCTTGACAGGGTTTCGCAATGATCTAGTCGTTCTCAAACCGGGCGTCTCAAAGAAGACAACACGGAGTGAGTGAACCAGCGAATTTTAAGTCCACTGGTTGATGAAAAGAGATTTGAAAAACAATCGTGTATTGCTCAATAGAAATTGTTTTTGCAATACAACGAAGGTTTTATTGAAAATCAATTATCAATCATAAAAACACCTTTTGGTTTGAAAAATGAGTACACGGTCGATGTGCTAAAGAAAAGAGATTTTAAGCACAACGACCGGTTTTTCAAAGGTATCCGTCAATCCATAACTCGAACCGTGATTGATTCAAGATTGAATCGCCCCATTGTTTCATTCGGTTGTCACATGGTTGATCTATATAATAGATCTCACATGCCACCTACCGAGAGCTTGTTTGATGTTGGCTCGAAGGCTTTCCATCTTCATAGTGAATATGTAAACACATCACTCGGATGTTCGAGCAATACCACAAGGATAATGCGTAGGACTCAAGATATAATCTCTCTTTCCACATTGTGTGAAAGCAGAGAATCTTCATTGAAATTGTCCTAATGAGATTTATTGATGATCTCGTGGCTCTAGACTCAATTTGTGCATATTTGGATCACTGCGGAGACTAGGAGAGGGTCTCCTTCTTCAATATCAACAATCTCTAAGAGAAAGTCGATAGATAATGTCGGTTCCCGTGAGAATGAAACAAGTCCTTTTAAGAGGAACTTGAGTGGTTTGGAAAGTTGAAGTGCGGTGCGTCCTTTGGGTCCATGAGCGTCTTTGTCTTCAATACCGATGTTACCATCATTAGCATATAAGTGAACCCGGTTTCTTCCCAAGGTTGAATAAATGGAGGGCTATTTGTTTTCACCCTTTTCTCATTCAATTCTTTTTAATTCTTCAACCCCTTCAAGCTTACCGAGACTTCATAGCTAGAACCTTGTTGGGTTTATTCCGGTACTAGCTCGGTCTTAGTCCGCACTCTTCCCATATCTCATTTTCTCCTTTTATCATCATACCTAAGGACTTCTACACTAACTAGTGGATTGTCCTCGGTAGATCCTCCGGTTACGGCGGATCATGGGAACAAATACCTAACCTTATCATCCTTATATCACCGTACATAAAGTAAAGTTGGTCGGTCTATTTGGTATTGTTCGTACGCCATTGGATCAATTGAAAACCATTTGAAAATCAATTCAATACTTGTGATATATTATCAAAGCATTTTGTACTGAATTGTTTTTGATATTTCTAGAACAAGAACTCCCCTCAACATGTGCATCAAATATTTGAAAATGTTTTGCACACGAGGCAAGAGAAAGAATTAACTTCTTTGATTACCATTTTCTAAAGATATCAACATCGCTTCCTTCATCAAATCAAGTAGATATAGCATTTCCGGAAGGATGAGGTTTCCATAAATTTGCTCCCCTCAATATGTGCCTCGAGGTTTGAAAAGAGTTTTGCACATACTAGAGGAACTCTGATGGGATGAATGATCACGTTTCAAATCAAAGGTTTAATATAGATGCTCCCCTCAACATGTGCATGTAAAATTTGAGATCGTTTGTCACATGGGAAGGACATCATGTACACTCTTATGAAACCATTTACCGAATTATCGCTTTAAATCCAATTTAAATCACATTCTCTCCCCGATCACAATTATCAAAACATTTGAGATTTGTGATCTCGTATAGATTAAATTGATTTTGAAAGCTTTAAGGAGAATTGTGACTTGATTGTGAAAGCGTTTGAGCTGATAAGGATCGGATTTTAAGACTTTAAACTCCATTGTAAAAGAACATGCATGTACATCTTTTGAAAGCAGTTTAATGCCAAATAACTTTTAATTTAATTGAAATCATTCTCCCCTCAATCAATGACATAGGTTGTTGATTGAGAGATAGAATTTTGACAAATAAGTCCCGATGATTATCAAAATAGAGATCGAGTTATTTTTCAAAGCATTTAGTTTCGTGAGATAAATGTTTATAGAATCGAGCATGGAATTTTGAAAACATGATAAAACATGGCTCTGTTCTTTCTTTAAACCCGGGTTATTGCACGAAAATGACAATAAACCATTTCTCTTTCTCCCAAAAATTTTTTTTTTTTTTTTTTTTTTTTTTTTTTTTAAGAATTGAACAACATCTAAAGTCCCGTGTCATTCTTTGAATGACAGCACAAAAGACCGTAGATATTATCGAACCGAAGAAACATGACAAAAATGACAATATTTTT
>CM040241.1:28142374-28187308 GCA_022545495.1 Chrysanthemum lavandulifolium | reverse complement strand
GGGGCTTGTCGGGTCGGTCGATTTGTCGGGCTAATCGGGTATCGGTCGGTTTTGCTCAGCCCTATTTAGGAATACCTGTTTTGGAAGATGGATTGATCTCTTGTTTTTTGAACATGAAACACAGAGCATTGATTATATGCTAAGGAAACTGCATACACTTGACGATGCTCATTATGATATGCCCTTCATTTTTTACATTGAAGGAAATGCTTTACATTTTGGTCCTCGTGAGTTTTGTCTAATGATAGCGCTGCCGGCTTGGACGTGTAAGCTTTGGGTTGTATACATCTGGTTCTCACAATTTTCATAACAGGTTATTTGTTAGGAATTAGAAATTCCAGTTATAAAAGAGTCGGTCACCTCAAGTATATGTAATCGTTAGAAAGTTCGTAGTGATAGTTCTTTTAAGTTAAGTAGTATTTAGTTAAGTAACACCGTGGAGGACGGACGGGTCTTTACCCACTGTATGCCTGATCCACAGCCCGTTGTGTGGCGTTTTATTGTAAGACTATAAATACTCTCTACCTTCCAAGGTAGAGAGTTGGAGCTCATAATAAGATTTTTCTTTCTCTCACTAAAGTTCCCAAACCTCTAACTTTCTCTCTCTAAAACTCTTGTATACGCCTACTAGTGCTCATGGTTTGATGTGTATGTGAAATCCAATATCCTACAATTGGTATCAAGAGCCATGGTTTGATCATCTCTTACATATCTTTGGATTTCTAGTGATTTTTAGGTGGTTTTAGAGTTTGAAAAAGTTTAGTGGTTTTTGCATGATTTGGATCATCCTTTGTGTTAAAGTTTGAATTTTGGGTGTACTTTTGTGTTTAGAATCATTGTATGTGCTTGGGTTTGGATTTGGTAAGCTTGAATCTTGTGGTTGGGCGTGTTTTGGATTAAAAGTGTGTTTTGTTAAGTTCTTCTTGCTAGCGACTTGGTTCGCGTTGTGATATTCATCATGCGACTTGCTTCATAAAAAGTTAGCGACTTGGGTGTTATTTGGTAGCGATTTGGTCCTAGCGACTTGTCTATTGAGACAAGCCGACAAATAGTACAAGTTAGTGGATTCTCCGACTGCTAGCGACTTAGTGAGGTTAGCGACTTGCTTGAGAAAGTGTTAGCGAGTTGCGGTGCAAATTGTTAGCGATTTAGTATTCTTAGCGACTTGGTGTTAGCGACTTGGACCTTAGCGAGTTGCGCTTTAGCGACTTGACTGTGTAGCAACTTGGTGCTTAGCGATTTGGTAATTTAGCGAGTTGCTACTTAGCGACTTGGTACTTAGCGACTTGGTTCAAGGGGTTTAGCGACTTGGTTGAGTTTTACGTATAAGAGGTTTGACCAAAGTTGACCTTTTACGTCAAAACTTCAAAAGGCCATAACTTTTGATCCGTAACTCCGTTTTATTGAAATACTGTCAAAACAATAGGAACAGGCTGAATATTGTGAGGTTTCACATACAAAGTCGTGAAACGAATTTTAGAGGCAAAAATCCTCCTAAAGGAAGTTATTGAGGTTTTAAGTTTTAGACCTAAAAATTCTCAGTAAAATGTGCATCAACCAATCCAAATCTCTAACAATCAACATTTCAGCTTTTCCTACGAATAATCTAAAGTCCTATCACACAATCGTCTTTCATTATATCGATCCATCGAGTCATCTTAACACATCATGTCTTACTCTGACCCGATGATCTCGAAGTGCTTAAATTGTATGATCTTGTGGATAATAATGATAATGGATGCTACAACGAGCGATTAAAGATGTTTGAATTAAACAATGAGGATGTGAGATCTTCATGTTACGAGTACAATGAGAATGCCTCGAAAATGGAATGCGACATTGAGCCATATCGGCTACTTCATCCGCACCTCATACAAGCTGTTATCCATAGGCGGGGATCGAACATGTAGTGCTCTTTTCATGGGACTTACCTACATTGACAAGAAGCTTGTTGTTGAACTTATAACATTTAAAGTGCAACTTACCAATGAAGAGGTTCAAAAGGATGGTTCGGTCGACTCTTCAAGTAATCTACAAACAATTTTAGCCATTCATCGGTGGGAATATTCGATGAGTAAGATCAACACGTGGTGGAATTTCCTTCAAAAACATCTTGGAATGGAAATTCGAGAATTCATTGAGACATTTATCCAACTCATGGATAATGTGAAAAAGTACATTGAAGATTACGCAAAAATAATGAAGGCGTGAATGAGTGTCGGTGCGGTTGAAAGATTGTTGTGATAAGTTGGGTAATGTATCTATTGAAGAATCGGGTGTTGCGAGAATGCGAGAATGTGAGTGACAACAAAAATGATGAGTCGGATAATGCAAAAATGGAATCTTTGTGCTCAAATTCACAAGAGAGAGGTGCACAGAGACAACATGTGCAAGTTAATGCGAAGGAACGCTCCATGGAAGCTTCGGATGTACCCAAGATAGAGATGCATCCGTCACATCCGGTGCATGTCAATCTTGAGGTAAGTTGCATGGAAGTTTCTGCTGTACCTAGTTGTGCATCTTCTACTCAAAATGATGATTATGAACAGCATGAGTCTGTTGCATTTGTGCTGATGATTCCACTTACCTTGAGCTTAACATATATAAGGATCAAGTTGCTATTTATGAGCAGTGCTAAGTTTGAGTTGACCACCGTGAAGCGGAAATGGATGTCCAAATACATACAATCATTAGAAAAAGTAATTTTAGAAGAAGTATTAAAACAAGAGTTAAACTCCTTACAAGAAAAGCTTTCTAAAGCGCTAAGCAAAAACACGAACTTCAAGAAAATGTTAAAATTCTTAGCAAGAATTCAAGACTAAGGAATCAAAACTTTTGAATGATTTTCCAATCTAAAAACTTTGAAAAACAAGCTTGAAAATAAGTTATGCGTACAAGGAATACCATTGATTGCTCGCATGATCACTAAGCATAGAGTCTTAGCGATAAGCATAGCATTCCCATGTTGAGGAACCAAATCGAAGTAATTAAAAGGCTAGAAATGCTCATAAGGTGCTTTATGATGGTAATGAAATCCTTAAGCCTAGGCGAGAAACCTAGTTGCGTTGAGTGCGAGGAAGATAAGAAATCGATGAAGTCACTAGGGAGAAAATGAATAAGAAGTTAGAAGATCACGAGTGTAAAAGAATAACATAACGATCAAACCCCATAATTACACTAAAGAAAATTGGATCTCCTTGAACAAGTTTAAGCCTCGAGACTCTATTAACCCCACGAACAAGTGTTACGGAAAAGGATATGGAAATGCAAAAAGTGAAAATCTTGTTGAAAAGAATCCCCATATAGGAAGCGCCTAAAGCAGCTGTGTATCCTCCTAATACACCAATGCACTTAGTTCCTAGATCTATTGCCACTAAAAGCAAGACCTTAATCAGTCAATATGTTATCTTTCAACTATTTGTTGATTTTGAGAAAACTTGTAAGAAAAGGATCACACCATTTGGTATAATTGAAGGGAAAGGGGTTTGAGCAAACTAAAGAATGCTATTTAGCGAGGTCATGCCTTTCTTTAAACAACTAAAGATCAATTTGAGAGTCTTAAAAGGGATGCATTCGATATTACGAAATGGAAAAGGAATTTGATGCAATGATTGTTGAGGTTAGTGACTATGAGAGAGAATTAAAATATAATGAGATTGAGAGGAAGAACCGCATACCTTGTATGAGAATCGGTTTACGAATGTATTGCTCAAGATGTGTTTTCTTGCTACAAATTGTTCCATTAATGCATCTCAATTTCATTAATTATCATTGCTTTGAAAGTCTCCCATGATCGTGTCATTGAGCTTGAAACAACAAATTCAAAATTGCATGAGAAAATAGAACAGGATGATCATGATAACTTGGTCAAACATTATTCTAAATTAGAAGTTGAACATCTTGCTTTGCAATTAAAACATCAACATCTCAAAGAAAATGTTAAAACCTCAAATATCAAGACATCCTCGATGCTCCCGAGTTTGATGCGGTTTTGAAATTAGCAAACGTGATGAACAAATTCGAGCTCATTATAACACAATCAAAAGATTGAAAGCCCAAATTTCTGGCGAAAGGTGAAAAGAATGATGTGTTGGTTCCATATGCCTCCACCTTTAGATTCTCGAATTTCCAACTTCAAAACATAATTGATAACTTGCAAAAGGAAAATGATTGTTTTAAAATTTGAAATTTCAAAGGTTAATGATCAAAACAAAGAGTTATGTGATTCATTTAAAGTTAATCATGATAAACAAATTGAAAAGATAACTTCTTTACTTAACGATATTGAGAATCTAAAGCGTGAGGTGAAAGGAAAGTTGCCAATCCCAATTGCAAATACTACTGTTCCTAAGGTTTACGCTTGTGATAAATATACTATCGATATGTTATATATTCCCCGCCCATTAGGAATAATGAACTTGCACATAAATCATATCTCTCGTACCTTAAGGACAGTTTGAAGGGTCTCCGTGAGATTGTTGAAGATGAAAGATTAGAAAAACCTTTTGATAGTACTATAGCCTATGCACGCATGGATGCTAAGCGATCTCGGAACTCTTAGAGTATGTAATTGTCACAAGTCCGAAATCTAGCAATAGGCGAGATAGAATAGTTGTGCCTTGTTCTATGCCTAAAGCCAAGCATGTGACCCTTGATATGCCTTGTTCCATGTCAAAATTCAAGCAAGCAACCTTTGATGTGCCTCCTCGAATTTCGGATCCCAGCACTTCTAGACCGGAAATGCAGAAAGTAGTGAAGCCATGTAATGTTCCCATTGTTACTTCTCGGATGTTAAGATTAACACTAAAGTTAGCGGGTCAAAACCTAGAAGCAATGCAAAGAAGGATAGGATTTCGCTAACTAAAAGTGTTCATGATAAGGAAGTGAAAAGAACACCATAGGGACAAGAAGTTTGATTTGAACAAAAGAATCGTGTTAGTTCTAGTATTAGCTCTAAGCTTCTTGAAATTAATTAGAGGCCTCATCTTTGTCTCGCAAAACATGTAAAAATGTTTATTTTTGGTAATCATGATAAATGTGATATGTTATTTCTAAGGTCTAAGATTCATAACCCGATTAAGAAAGTTTGGAGGCGAAGCAGTTAAGCAATCTTGAAACCTACAGGGAATGTGTTTACAAATGTAGGATTTCGGTGGAAGCCCACGGATGAATATTAACGAATGGCAAACCTTACCCTTAGCTAGATCCACTATGCCTAGAATAGTGCTGTTAAGTTTTGGAAGCCACTTGGTAGAATAATCCCATTAAGCACAAAATGTCATTTGACTAAGTCGATGCTTCTACTAGTTTAGCTCCTAAGGATAATGCCATTGCATCTAGGGTTTCTTGATTCAAAAGGCATTTGTGCTAACTAAAAGGAACCCATCAACGACGTGGGGATCAATGTTTCCAATTCTCTGTCTTCGTACATTGTCCAAAGCGGTCGTACAATCGTCCCTTGGTATTTGGATTGGCGGCTCTAAACATATGTTGGGCTCTTAAAAATGGCGTCTGTTCACTTTAGTTCGAGGCCTCGTGCTTCATCATAATGGTGTCTGCGAGATAACACTTGAGGCCCGTTCTTCAAAGAAAAGAAAAGTGTGCGCTCTTACATGCGCTTTATCTTTAGCTAAAAGAAATTCTCTCATGAATGGCCATACTCATCTACATTCTTCATCAACAAGCTTCATGTTTTCCGCTCATTCGGTCATCAAATGGATCTACGTTCATTGGTGTATACTCTTATTCTCTTGATAAATCAAAATGGCAACTTCGAATGCAATTTTTGAGGGAGAAAAGTGAATATACTACATGATGATGGATGTTTGAATAATGGTTATCGACTTCATTTTTCATGATGATGAGTGTATATTCTTTTTGATGAAGAGTGAATATACTAAGGATTCTTGGGATTCATTGTTTTGATTTTGATGACTCTCCTCCAACGCCTAATGCTTCACTTACTAAGGATAATTGGGAATCAATGTTTGGGATTCATTGTTTTTAAAGATATTTTTGATGAGTACTTTTAACCTCGACGAATGTTGATCATCCGACACGAAGCTCATGCTCTGGTTTTTATTGACTCAACTGGTTCACCATCTAAGAAGTACTTCATGGAATTCTCAAGAAACCTTATCTCTAGCTATTTCACAAGGCGTTTATAATGACTATCATGATATTGTAAGTTGCACTATTGAATAATGATCCGCTCTTTGGTATTCCCGTGCCAAATCTTCACGGATTGTTGTTCATGGATAATGATCCGCTCTTTAGTATTCCTTTTCTGAATATTTACGGATTATTGTTCCTCTCATTGTGCGCTATAAATCAACCACATGAACATTAAGGAAAATGACTACCTCATTCGCTCGAAGACATTTGTGGTGAATCTTCGGATCGGTCTCTACATGTATACCTTTAGGAAGAATGCATTAATGTAGAAATCATTTGTTCGGTTCATTCGGTGGATCGACGTACATCCGATTGTACGTTTATTCAAGTGTTGGGCATTTGACACGAGCTGATTACTTCGGAGTTAATCAATTATCACTCATTTGAGATTGAAGTTAAATTTCACAAAGGCATGTTCATATTTGATAACGTGCTCGGGTCTAAGAATTTTATGTTGAAGACTTGATTTATCTAGTTACCAGATGTCGGGATAGATGGTTGAAGATCTGGTTAACTATCACTTTAAGGAGTTACGTAGTTTTACTCAGTGACACACAAAAATGACGTTGTGGATAATCGTAAGAGGTTTTATTGTCTCATACTTTGGTTGAGTATTGAGTACTTAGAGATTTGCTTGAAGCATAAATTCTAAACCTTTGTTCTTCAACATTAGTGCAAGCTTAAGATGCAAATGCGGAATTCTTCTTGGTTTCAAGTTTGGTATATCGGTTTTCTTCATGATGGTCACTCCAAATTGTCTACATATGGGTTAATAAAGATAGTCGAGAGAGTTTCTATCGCGGTGGTCCTATGGCTCTAGAAAATCCAGTTTAGGACCCGCACTTCAAAACAGTCCCATTGGTTCATCCTTGTACCAAACTCTTCTCAAGCAACTCCATATGTACCTCCATCGAAGATGATTTAAAGAAATTGTTTGATCCTATGTTTGATGAGCAGTATGAGCAAGTGCTAATGAGCGGCGATTCCTACAACGAGGTGCTCATATTCACGTGAATGAAGTCAATCCTTGATCTCAATATCATTAAGCCAAGCGCTGCTTGGCGATCACTCCATCTCATCGACAAATCATCAATCTTGAATGTACATCATGGAACTGTTTCTAGCATCAATAATGAAGACAATCCTTTGCTACTCCACGAAGATGCTCCATTTGAAAACATATTTGCTCACGAATCTTCATCGAACCATCTTCTTGAAGACATCGACTCTGCTACGTCGGTCTCCAACAAGCGCCACATGAACACCTCGGAAAATGGACTCATGATCATCCATTAGACAACATCATTGGAAATCCTCTCGTCCGGTATCAACACGTAAACAACTTGCAACCGATGCCTTATGGTGCTTCTTCAACTCCGTACTCTCTAAGATCGAACCAAAGATGTTAAAACCGCCATGAATGAAGATAGGCGGTTCAATGCCATGCAAGAAGAAATTCATGAGTTTGATCGACTTGATGTATAGGAGTTAGTACACGCTCAGTTGTGCTATGATTATTGCTCTAAAATGGATCTTCAAAGTGAAACTTGATGAGCATGGTGATGTGTTAAAGAACAAGGCTCGATTAGTTGCTAAAGGATACCGTCAAGAGGAGGTATAGACTTTGAAGAATCTTTTGATCTGTTGCTCTAATCGAGGCAATCGAGAATCTTTTGGCTAATCTTGCTAGTAAGAACATGGTAGTCTATCAAATGGACGTGAAGGCGGCATTCTGAGCGGAGATCTTAAAAAGTCGTCTATGTCGACCAACTGAAGGCTTTGTGAATCGAGCACCCTACCCACGTGTATTGTTTGAAGAAGTCTCTTTACGGTTTAAAGCAAGCTCCAAGGGCATGGTATGATACACTATCAAAGTTTCTTCTATCTATCGGATTCACAAAAGGAGTAGTTGATCCAACATTGTTCACCGAAAGTCGAGCAAACATTTAATTCATGTTCAAATTTATGTTGATGATATCATTTTGCCTCGTGACCCCAATGAGTGTGACCGTTTTCAAGCGAAATGAGTTCAAAATTTCAAATGTCAATGATGGGACAAATGTCATTTTCTTGGGATTACAAATTTCACAAAGTCCGGAGGCATCTTCATAAATCAATCTAAATATGTAAATGAGATTTTAAAGAAATTTGGATTTGATTCAAGTGACCTTGTTGACACTCCCATGATTGAACAAGCTAAACTAGATGAGGACCTCTCGGGATCATGGTAGACCAAACAAAATATCATAGTATGATTGGATCACGATGTACCTCACGACTAGTAGACCAGACATCTTGTTCATTTGTTTGCATGTGTGCTAGATACTAGGCTAAGCCTACTAAAAAGCACCTTGAAGCGGTTAAGCGGGTCTTCGGTATCCTAAGGAACCATCAATATGGGACTTTGGTACGAAAGACACCGATATGTCACTAACGACATATGCGGTCATGAGATCATGCGGGGTGTCAAGATACTCGTCGAAATGCGTCCGGGGGCTCGGTTTTGGGTAATAAGCTTGTGAGCTGGTCTTCAAAAAGCAAATGAGTACTTCTATTTCCTCTCTGGAGGTGAATACATAGCCATGTCATCTTGTTGTGCTCAAATCCTATGGATAAGATCTCAATTATCTTACTATGGCTTTGAATTTCACAAAATCCCTATGTCTTGTGATAATAAAAGTGTTATTGCTCTCTCATGCAACAATGTACAACACTCAAGAGCCAAGCACATCGACATTCGACATCATTTCATCGAGAACAAGTGGAAAAAGGTGTGGTGGAACTCTATTTTGTGAGGATGAATATCGGTTAGCGAGACATCTTCACCAAATCTCTTCCAAGAGAACGTTTTGAGTTTATTCTTTCACGTCTTGGCTTGAAAAGCCTTCAACGAAACACTCAAACGTCTTGAGGAGGAAGAAAAGGAGTAAAGGTCTATCTTCATCTATCTCTTGTAAATATTTATTCGAAAAACAAAATACAAAATTATAAAACTCTCAAAAATCAAATAGAAAATTATAAAACTTTCAAAATCCATAAAAATCGAAAAATTGAAAAATCCTAAAAAATATTGTCAATTTGTCATGTTTTCTCGGTTCGATAATATCTACGGTCTTTGTCTTTGTCATTCAAAGAATGACACGGGACTTTAGATGTTGTTAATTCTTAAAAAAAAAAAATCAAAAATCAAAAAAAAAATTTGGGAGAAAGAGAAACAATGGTTTATTGTCATTTGATGATAACCGCTTTTCAAAGAAAGAACAGAGCCATGCTTTATCATGTTTTCAAATTTCATGCTCTGATTCTATAAACATTTATCTGCTGAAAACTAACCGTTTTGAAAAATATCTCGGACTCTATTTTTGATAATCATCTGGACTTATTTGTCAAAATATCTATCTCTCAATCAACAACCTATGTCATTGATTGAGGGGGAGAATGATTTCAATTAAATTAAAATGTTATTTGTCATTCAATTGCTTTCAAAAGATAATCATGCATGTTCAATCAATGGAGTTTAAAGTCT
Source organism: Chrysanthemum lavandulifolium (assembly GCA_022545495.1). Lineage (NCBI taxonomy): Eukaryota > Viridiplantae > Streptophyta > Magnoliopsida > Asterales > Asteraceae > Chrysanthemum > Chrysanthemum lavandulifolium. The sequence goes on along the minus strand of CM040241.1, from coordinate 28,177,608 downwards.
TAATATCTTATCCATATCAGTTAAAACGTTTTCATAATCAAGTCACAATTCTCCTTAAACGCTTTCAAAATCAATTTAAATCTACAGAGATCATAAATCTCAAATGATTTGATAATTGTGATCGAGGTAGAATTTGTGATTTAAATTGGATTTATACTGATAAATTGGTAAATTGCTTTATAAGGATGTACATGCTCTCCGTCACACATGTGCCAAACGATTTTAATTTTTCATGCACATGTTGAGGGGGAGCATCTATCTTAAACCAAAATGAGTTGAAACGTGATCATTTATCTCAATGTGCAGGTTCCCTCTAGTATGTGCAAAACTCTTGTCATACCTATAAGTACATATTGAGGGGGAGCAAAATCATGAAAACCTCATCCTTCCACAAAATGCTTTATCTACTTGATTCGATTAGGGAAGTGATGTTGATATCTTTTAGAAATTGGTAATCAAAGAAGTTAATTCTTTCTCTTGCCTCCGTGTGCAAAACAATTTCAAATACTTGATGCACATGTTGAGGGGGAGTTCTTATTCTAAAAATATCAAAAACAATTCAGGTGCAAAATGCTTTGATAATATATCACAAGCACCTGGATTGATTCTCAAATGGTTTTCAATTGGTTCCAATGGCAAATGAACAATACCAAATAGACTGACCAACTTTACTTTATGTATGGTGATATAAGGATGATAAGGTTTGGTATTTGTTCCCATGATCCGCCAGAACTGGAGGGATCTACCCATGGACTATCCACTAGTTAGTGTAGAGTTCTTAGGTACGATGATAAAAGGAGAAAAATGAGATATAAGAAGAGTGCGGACTAAGACTGAGCTAGTACTGGAACAAACCCAACAAGGTTCTAGCTATGATGTCTCGGTAAATCTTGAAGGGTTGAAGAATTAAAAGAATTGAGTGAGAAAGGGTGAAAACAAATAGTCCTCCAATTATTCAACCTTAGGGCGATACGGGTTCAATTCATATGCTCTTGATGGTAACATCGGTATTGAAGACAAGACGTCATGGACCCGGTGATGCTGCACTTCAACTTTCCAAACCACTCAAGTTCCTCTTAAAAGGACTTGTTTCATTCTCACGGGGAACCGACATTATCTATCGACTTTCTCTTAGAGATTGTTGATATTGAAGAAGGAGACCCTCTCCCTAGTCTCCGATATTGGATCCAAATATGCACAAAAATTGAGTCTAGAGCCACGAGATCATCAATAAATATCATTAGGACACTCACAATGAAGACTCTCTGTTTCATGCAATGTGGAAAGAGAGATTATATCTTGAGTCCTTCGCATTATCCTTGTGGTATTGCCAAAACATCTGAGTGATATGCTTACATATTCACAATGAAGATGGAAAGCCTTCTGGAGCCAACATCAAACAAGCTCCTGGTAGGTGGCATGTAGATCTACTCATTAGATCAACCATGTGACAATGACAGAAACAATGGGCGATTCAATTCTTGAATCAATCTTGGTTCGATTACGGATTGACGGATACCTTTGAAAAACCGGTCGTTGTGCTAAAAACTTTTCGATGGTACATCGACCGGTGTGCGAATATTTCAAATATAAAGGTATTTTATGATTGATAATTGATTTTCATTAAAACCTTCGTTGTATTGCAAAACCAATTTCTATTGAGCAATATCGATTGTTTTTAAATCTCTTTTCATCAATCGGTGAATCTCTATTATTTGGTTCACTCACTCCGTGTTGTCTTCTTTGAGGCGTTCGGTTTGAGAACGGCTAGAAGCAGTGTGAAACCACGTCAAGGAGATTCTTAGGAATCCTACACGATCACAGGCGGTGCTTGTCTTGATCAAGGGGAACCGTGGGCGTGTACCTCAATTCAATGAAAGTGATCAAAGACACTTTCATGCACTATTGCTAAATGTTTCATGCGGTGCGACCTCGTTTGCGGTGATCGAATGAAGTAGTCAATCCATAGCCGCATGCTCACTCAACACATTCATCTCGAAGAAATCATGATAAGTGCATCAATGACTCGATATTTTCACTCCATGTACGCTACGCTCACTGCTGCGCCAATATCATGAATCAACGAAAGCTTCCGCTACTCTGATATGAAGAAATCATGATCCAGAATGTGAGCATGTCGGTTCAAAAGTCACAACTTCACATAATACCAACACCACAATGGATGTCTCAGAGATTTTTGATTGCTGATGATCTCAAAAGTTGGCTTAGAATTTTTATCACGTGGATCAGTGAAAGACCTCCACTTGGATTTTCCATACATGCATTGAGAAGAATCAATGACTACGAGCTTCGAAGCAAAATACTACATCAAGAATGCAAGAACAATTTTTAAATGTAATATTTGTTTGTATTCAATGTAATTTTAGTACATGATTAAGGTGACCTCCCTTAGGGGGAGATTGTTAGGAATTAGAAATTCCAGTTATAAAAGAGTCGGTCACCTCAAGTATATGTAATCGTTATAAAGTTCGTAGTGATAGTTCTTTTAAGTTAAGTAACACCGTGGAGGACGGACGGGTCTTTACCCACTGTATGCACGATCCTGACCCGTTGTGTGGCGTTTTATTGTAAGACTATAAATACTCTCTACCTTCCAAGGTAGAGAGTTGGAGCTCATAATAAGATTTTTCTTTCTCTCACTAAAGTTCCCAAACCTCTAACTTTAACTCTCTAAAACTCTTGTATATCGCCTACTAGTGCTCATGGTTTGATGTGTATGTGAAATCCACTATCCTACATTATTTCCTGACAAGCAAGGCTATATTCTAACCAACTATGATGTAATTGGTGTTATCCAGGATTAAGAGCGGTTTCGACAGATATCTGATGAAGACGTTGTACGTCTTTGTCTTTTGTTAGCCTTAGAGGTGATATTTATGTGTCGTTTGTTGACATGCGAGGTGGATGATACACTGATGAGGTTAGTTGATAATCTAGATGATTGGAATGCTTTTACATAGGGTGACCATATTTGGACTCATTTATACGACCAAATTCATAATGTATTTGATAAGCACACGGATGACCACCTTTTTATATTAAAGAAAGATCCAAAGGTTTGTCCGACATACACAGTGTCCGGATTTCGGTTTGGGTTTTAGGTATGCATTTTCCAACTTAACCTTATTACTGAGTTCTATATTTAAAAGTTTATGTTTCTTTATCTTAATTTTTTTTATTCGTATAGGTGTGGATCCTTTAATCCTTTAAAAAATGTCATGTTTGGTGGGTTAAACATCCAAACGTGATACCAAGAGCACTAGGCTCTTCTAGGAAGTCCATCTTTAAAAGAACCGATCGTTTGACCCTTTTTTCAAAGGTAAGCCTCTTAAACTTTGTGGTTATTTATTACTTGTTTATAGGTAAAAAGTAAACATACACATAAAAGTATATGTTCCATTTCCACCTATTTAAGTCAAGGCATATGCATAAATACTAAAAGATCGCACAAATAGTCACAACTGATTTCAGGTGCACATATTATGGATTAAACAGATAACAACCATTCTAGTTTTTTTAGTACATCAACAAACCAATAGATAAGGTAAACAGATGTTACTTGTAAGCCATTTTTCTTTTCCCTTTGTCAGCCGCTCCTGCGACTGTGGAGGGATTATTTGTGCCAAATTTCTTCTCTTTAATATCAGCCAATGTTTGTTTATTTGAAAGTCCTATTACCTGAATCCTTTTACCCGGGAGGTTCCGACTTTGGGCATCACTAACTGAAGGCTTTTTTCCTCAAAACTCATAGACCTTGCCCTTTTCAACCGACTGTCACGGTAAGCTACCACATCGGGTCTGTCAGAATAGTCACTTGAGCTGTAGGTGGGCAAATAGCTGGATATAGAGCTTGAATCACTTTCAGAGCTTTCAATGTTTAGGAAGTATGAATCCCATGGATTACATGGTTGCATTGTATCTGAAGTGCTTAAGGACACTGTTATGTTTGAATCAGAAGAGATTGTTATGATATCTGCAAAATAAACAAACACTTTGTGGATGCGTGAAAACAAGCTTAGCATTAGCAAAATAAGATTTACAAAACAAAAACCCACCAGCTTTTTTTGTAGTCATTTTTATTAGGGTTTTGTTGATATGTGTGTGTAAAACCAGTGTTAATGTACGTCTGTTTATGAATGTGCCTGTGACTATAAATCTCACTATAAAAGAAAGCGTCTACCTAACCGCATTTAAAAGCATTAACATCCTAATAAATGCTGGTTGTTGACCTTATCCCTTACCTTTGAAATTATAACTAAAGCTTATGCTAGAGCTTAGTTGTACACCATCCTATACATTCTAACATAATTACAATAAAACTTTTTAACCGTCATACATGCATTTGTAACCCTGTTCAACACTGTTTACTTAAAATCAGCAGTGTACATGCATCTGTAACCATTTATTACTTGGTCTTCATCACTGGCAGTATTAACTTCCACTTGTAGTTTATGACTTTAATTACAGATCCCTTATAAAATGGTGTCTTATCTCACTATGTATTGTTTTTTAATGATAAGCAGTATTTTAAATATTGCGCAAGATCGTATGAAAACTGTACTTCTTATAGGTTGTCTGAGTTGTGACGCCCTACTCTTTTAAACATGATGCCGTCAAGTGCAAATAGCAATTTGCTCTCTGAGTCATCTCAAGGTGTGTCGCGACGGCGTCGCGAATTGGCTGTGACGTCGTCCCCTTCAGTTCCAGCAGCTTGAGTGTCTCGATTCTTGACTTTGGCCATTTTCTTCATATAATCGCGCCTTTCGTCCGAATAAGTGTCATTCCAACAATTTGCCTTCATGAGACCTAAAAGTTGAAAAGGAACGAAATTAAGTAGTAACGCATACAAAAGTGATCAATTAAGGGTTTAAATGACCCCTCAAAAGTGTACCTTTTAAATCCTTATCAGCTTCCTTGATGTTATTTTTCTGGAAATACTGAGAATACTTATGAAAGGATTGGTGATGATTGGTAGTGAGTGGGAGAGGTTGAAATGGTTGAGTCAAGGCTCTTTATATAGCCTTCTGGTATGTGAAGTACCGAAGTACTTCAATAGAGAGTGCGACGCACTTTGTGAATTTTTTGGCGTCAAAGTTTTCATAAAACAGAAGAAGTACGGTGCACATAACTTCCAAAACCGGCAAATTTTATTAAATAAATACTTTTTTGACTTCCTTGACCGCAGAGATAAGTGCGGCGTGCATGAGAGGAAAACCAACGCACTTCTCTTATGACTTAGATTATTTTGTAAGCTTTATTTGACGTGGGCTTATTTGATAGATATATTTGTATTCTTTTGCGTCTCCTGCTCGAACTATCTTCAAGTGAACACGCACATATTTTATGCTATTAAGTATCAATAGGTCATGAGAAATGATAATAAAATATATAATAACGCATCCGAAAATATGTATAAATAGGGCGTTATCAAGTGTATTGAATCATGAGGTATTGTATTGACACTTAAACTTTTCTTTAATGATTTTCTATTCATAATGCTTAATATGATGAGTTTTGTGAAAATTCAACACCTTGTCCTCTCTCGTAAGGGTCATCACGAGATTCTTTTTAAGCGGCATCGTTTATTCAATCTCTGATTGATTGATGGAATATTGAGATAATAAACATATCTTTTAAGTGTGTATAGATATTGCAGTTACATACATATATACTGTGTCACATATGGTTATAATATACAAGAAATTCAAAATGAACATAGGTGTTAATAGATATTGTTTATGTTATTTTGGTAGCATACAAGTAATTGGAAGTGAATATGTGTTTGGGAAAGAAAGAATAACATTCTAATACAAGAAGGTGTGTTTTGAATAAGTAAGTGTGCATATGTGTTATAATCCTTTGTGTTTCAAGGGGCGTGCATATGTGTTTTAATGAATGGTGCATATGTGTTTTTTTGGCTCGTACAAAATCAAAAAAAGTAGTGTGCATATGTGTTTTAAGTTTAATATAAATTCAAGGATAAATGGATGCATATGTTATAAACTTTGCTATGTATTATGCTAGTTATTATGATTAAAAAGTTTGTTTCTTATTTGTTTGTGTTTTGAAATATCTTTTTCTTTGTTATTCTATTATAAAAAATATTAATGTTGCTAATTTTATACTTTTCTTTGAATCATGTGTTATTGAATTAAAAGAATGATGACAACAAGTGTGCACATTTATCCTTTTTTTGAAAATGTTGAAAACAACTAGTGTGCACATATGTCCGACTTCTAAGAATGTTGACGGCTACGAGTGTGCATATATGTCTGACTTCTAAAAATGTTAATAATAATGAGTGTCCACATATGTTCATTTGCGTTAAATATTATTAGTCCACACTTGTATAGATCAATTAAATTTATGTATTTATGCTTTTTAGAAATTTGTATTCTATTTATATTTCAATCGATATCAAATTTTGTGTATATCTTTTATGTTCTTGGTTTTTTTATAAATTTACTTTATATTTCAGTCTAGTGACCCTCGAAACAAATACAAGGGTATAGGATTGACAAAAGTCCAGGATACCCTAGTATAAGCAGAAACAGTGATCCCAAAATAGGCCCGTAAAAATAAGAGCCTAAAGACAGGGTCATTAGGCTCTAAAGTAGCGAGGTAGGATGCAATAAAATCTTCAAACATATTAGATCTTGTTCCCCCATCACCAAATGCACAACCAGGCAATCAAGACAAAAGTACAAGTAAGCACACTTAGGAAAAAACATAAATGGTAACGGGAAAAAGGGAAAGAAAATTCACCAAGGAGTGACGACGAGCTTGCGACAAGCGCAACGAGATGCTCATGCGGATTATCATTTACAATGGTACATCACGTCATTCCCATAATATCAGTCAAGACATCATCTAGGGCAGCTAAGTAATCTGCTCCTGGACGTTTGACAAATGGTCGAAAGATCAAACCCCAACGATCAGTCTCCCCAAGGAGGAACTTGGAAAAAACCAACACAAGGCAATAGGCCCGCAAAACACTCGACAACCTCTTGAGAACATTTGACAAAATGACACACTCTACCACTTGTGTACTTAGAGTTCCAAACCTGACCAATCAAACCCAACCACAATTAAACACTCAACCTGAGCCTCGACAAACTATGCCACTAACTGTGTAAAAGATTTTGTAAACTCTTACAAATACAAAAAAGCAAAAAACCCTTAGCAGAACAAAACTTGAGACAAACACATGCCTTTGTAACTTACACCCCACAAAAAATAGAATAGACTAACAAAGTTTAAAGGAAAGAGACTTGAATTTTCCTTGGAATGACTCCTACAACAACTAGGGTACACCCCTTTTATAGGCAAAATAAATGGGGGCCCAACGGACACGTGTCTAAAAACCATTCAGAGTTAAAATCACATTAAAAGCATAAACCTTGTATAAAAAGTAATGTACTTCGAGGTGTCAGACTTTAAGACTCTAACAACGGCTAATAGACAGCCTCCAATATACATCGAGGAAAGTCTGACAATCTCTAGTTAGGAAGAATCTGAAATGACTGGGAGAGAGACTATTATGACTAAAACAAAATCCTAAGCCACACAAAAATTTAAAAGCAACTCAAGCCTAAAGCCTGACAACTACTCATTATTCACAATAACTCTTGACAGATATCAACATTAAGAACTATACATGCATTCAGTATGCATCAGTATTGTAAATGAAAATGTTATCCGAACATCATATAGAAAGACCCTGATGTCTCAAATATACAGGCTGGGAAAAAAACAAGTCAGCCTCCTTGGATCCAGGAAGACACAATCAAGAGAATCCCAGGAGACCTCATATCTTTAGCATGAGTCCATCATCGCATTTCCCTTAAATTAGTCAAATACACTAATGGACTGGGATGGGGGACTTGATAGCGTATAGGACCTTCAGCCCACTCGGCAAGGCCCATACACTATAGACTCGACCCAAACATAAGGCCGACAAGGTCGGAGTCTGGAAAAAAGCCTGGGAAATACTTCCACATGCAACACCTAGACAAAACTTGCTTGAAAAACGTGTCAAGGCGAGCAGTGCGTTTGAGAATCTTGCCAAGACCGTTAGGGCGAGCACCACGTGCTCTCATAACTTCTTTCTTGATGATCCACGTGGACCATCAGATTGCCTTTATGGGTTCTCACAACCCTAAAGGACCTCCTATAAATACTTGGCCGTTTCTCCGAAATGGCCCAACCTAATCTCAAGCAATATATGTCAGACTAGCCCTGACAACTCTACATCCAAGTCGATTATCCTCTTAGGTCATTGACACAAACCAACTGAGTTGACTCGTGAGCGTACCCCAACTCGTGACTCGGTCACACTTTGGGGTTCTTACCGAACGTGAGAAACCAAACAATCGACGAACCCAAACTCTCAATATGTACTATTCGTAAGCATTTATCAATGCAAATATCTCTACTATATATAAAGAGTAAACCATTCTCCTTAAACTTAAAAGGGGGAATTACATACATCCCCACATACACACCAATATTTACATATTTCTACAAATACAAGTTTTTAATGCATGATGTACAAGCCTATTTAAGCAAGGTTTGGGAAATATGTAAATAGTGGTGTATGTGGGATATGTAAATCTTAACTTAAAAACTTAAAAAATAGGTAGAGTTAAATTAGTAAAATACCCTTGATTAAAAATGATAAATGATAATAGCATCTACCACTAAATTAATTGTTTAAATATTGTTTAATTTTCAAACTTTTATCATTTTTCGTTTATAACCCATATGACTTTCTTTTCCTCATAAAGATTTACAAATTGAACTCGTAAGTAGGGGTGAGCATCGGGTCAAACCCGGCCGAACCGACAAAAACCGCCCGAACCGGCGAAAAAGGAAAAACTCAAACCGAGAACCGAACCGAAAATATATATCAAAACCAAAACCGAACCGAATAACTCGGTTCGGGTTTAGCCGAAAAAACAAAAACCGAATCGACCCGAAACCGAACCGAAACCGACAAAACCGAAATAAATATACAAAACGAAATCGAACCGAAAAAGTCGGTTCGGTTCGTGATTCGATCGGTTTGTCGGTCGTCGATTTTAGGTGGATTTACTCACCCTACTACGTAAGTATTATGTCAAGAGTCGCAACAAAATACAAGTTCGCAAATATAATTATTTGTCGCTATACACCGTAACTTTGCCTTGAGTAAATATAAAGTATAAAATAAACTTACACCCTCAAACTTCCACTCACTATCACTTTACTCTAGGGGTGAGCATGGTTCGGGTTGGCTCGGTTTTGTATAAAACGAAACGAACCGAAAAAATTCGGTTTTGATTTTTGAAACCATTCGGTTTCGGTTTTGTGTCGGTTTGGTTTAAAAGTTGTCGGTTTTTTGGTTTGGTTTTTGGTTTTCGGTTTCTATCGATTTATCGAGCTTTGCTTTTTCAAAGTAGATTTGACATATATCATAAAATAGAACCATATCTTAAACGACCGCCGGTACAACGGTACTAAAGCGGGTAAAGAACTGTCTTAAATCAAGTGCCAACATTCTTAAAGTTGCCTCCAAGTTCCAAGGATTTGTTAGAGCTTGAAAGGTACACTGAAATAATTGAAGGGTGTGTAAACAAAAAAAAGAATGATGTTGGAACAAGATCTTCAATCTTTTGATGTAATTGCACCATCTTCAATAGGAACAACCATTAACATTCAAACTTAATGTGTTCTTGTGACATTTGTGTACCCATTTTTTAAAAGCACAGTGTTATGTATATTGTTATGAAATAAAATATTAGCGAGTTATCACGCATTTGAAATCGTCATTGACTGTAAATGTAAAGGAAGATATCAAGATAAAGTACTTATATTATTTATGAATAACAAGGCAAGATATATTATTTTGACTTTAAATGTCGGTTCGGTATTGGTCGGTTTTAAAGCTAAAACCAAACCGAACCAAAAACGGTTTTTGAAATATAAAACCGAACCGTCGGTTTTCAATCGGTTTCGGTTTTTTTGTTTCGATTCTTTGGTTTTTTCCGGTTTAGGTTCGGTTTTTCGGTTTCTTGCACACCCCTACTTTACTCTTACTCTCAACAAAATACAAGTTCGCAAATATAATTATCATGGTCATCGCCTTCTTTACAATCCTCCTAACCCTAACTCACGGTAATTCTTTTTAACCAATTAATTACCTCTAATCGTTAATTTATTTATCAATTTTTACTAATCAATTTTTACAGGTATTAACAGTGAGTTATTGCTAGAAGAGGGGTATAGTGTAACGACGTTAATTGACGGTGATAAGTTTAGTCTTAACCCTAACGCTGTGTTAACTGGATGGTTAAATGATGACGTCATCGTTTTGGATTCTGTTAGGAGTAGTGTTTATACGGTGTCGTTTAAAGGCGGCGAAGGTATAATGTATATCGACTTTGAATATTTTTATAAAAGCGTTTGGTAACGTAGTTTTGTAAGTGTAGTTATTAATATGGTGTTTTGTTTAAGATTATTTATGGGTTTATTTATGCGCTTATATGTTTTCGCCTTATATTTTCATAAGTTCAATTTCTTTTTTGGCGTATTTTGAAACTTGTGGGCTTATGTAAGTTTGTATGTCATAAACAAACTTATATAAGCCTATGAGTCCCAAAATAAGCCGAAAATTGGGCTGATGAAACATAAGCTAATGAGCCTATATATAATAAGCTTTAAGATTATTTATGAGTTTATCTAATCTCGGCTTATATTTCATAAGCTCAATTTTATCGGCTTATTTTGAAACTTGTGGGCTTATATAAGTTTGTTATGACTTATGACAAACAAACTTATATAAGTCCCCAAATAAGCTAAAAAAATGGGGCTGCCGAAAATAGGTAAGCTCATAATCCCATAAATAAGCTTAAACAAACAACTTGTTAAGTGTGGCGAAGTAACATTTTAATTTGGAGCGTTTAAGAAAGTTCCAAACCCTAGGAGCTTGGTACCAAACAAGCATTGTATACAAAATGCTCTAATTGCTTTGAAATGCTAGTTTCAAAAGCTTCTTATTTTGAAACTTGTGGGTTTAAAACTTTTGTTAAAGATATCCAACATCAAGCGTTATTGGGCCAAAGTTTTGGGAGGGCCTGCCCATGGTCACAAAAAATTTGAAGTCGCACTTAAACATTGGTAAGTTTATTTACTTGTGGATTGTGATGATCCAAAACTTGAAAAAAAAGAGCACTTTTGGACGGTGTTCGTGTTGTTTCAAGTTGGTTTAAATTGAAGAAAAACATAGAAATTGTGCAAGAACAAACAATATAGGAAAACAATACTTAGACATTACACATCCACACTTATTCTGAGCACATTCACCCTCACACATACACTTGACGGAGGTCTTTATGGAAGCGATCTCCCTACTCTTTGGTTTATCCGAGGGTAGGGGTATGATCTGTCTACATTCCACCTCCCCCATACTTTGACATCACGATTTTATGTCAATTTGGTCAATTATCAATCTAAAAAGCTGTTTGCTTCAAAGGTTTAGATAGTAAACTTTCAAATGCATGGTTGAGGCCTTGAAATTTTGCATAGATGATTTTCCCTTAAAATACAAGAATTATTAGTTTTGTTAAACTTTTTGACAGTTCACGTGAGCATGGATTGAAAAGTAGTAACTGTTTTTCATTGTGTTTTTTACTCATAAATTTTAACATGAGGAACTGTATTACGATAATGCATTGCTACCCGAACTGTAGTACTTTCATGTGTTTACATACGTTATATTAGATATCAGATATTGGATATGAAATATGTTTGTTGTTTTATTCAGGTTGAGTTTATAATATTCAGTTCTGTATTTTTTAATACCAACTATAAACAAGTTACCATTTAGAGTTTAGAGTTTAGACACCCTAACCCATTTATTTTCGTGCTGGTTCGGGAATTGCCGCACTTAATGTCCTGTAATCTACAATCACATTATTCAAAAGGGCATACGATCTATTTCTACATGAATCTGCTGACATGTGATTTGCAAATTTGATTAAAGTTTGAGGATTCTAGTCGCGGTAAGTTTTATCTTTATTGTAACTATTTGTTTATCTTGGATTAATGGCATAATAGGTGTGACCACAATTGCTGGTGGAAATATTAAAAAGCCAGGCAAAGCAGATGGACCTGCTCAGAATGCTTCATTCTCTGATGATTTTGAGCTGGCTTTTGATCCTCAAAGATGCGCGTTATTGATTGCGGATCATGGAAATAGACTGGTCCGTCAGCTTAATCTAAAGGCTGAGGATTGTGCTGATAATTCTTCCGGATCTGGTAAGTTTTATGGATATCCTTAAACTTGTTGATTAGCTTCGATATTTATAATAACTTTTCAAGATTCTACTTAACACGCCTCTTGATATTTACATTGTCAGTCCTTGGATCAACTGCAGCTTGGGGTATCGGTCTGGGAGTTGCTTGTTTAATTGGCTTGGTGGCCGGTTTTGTTATTCGTCCTTATGTCCTCCCATATGTAAGCTTCTCTAATAGTTTCATCACTATATGGTTCTTTGCTATACTACTCAGTAGAGGTGGCAATTTGGGCTGTTGTGGCAGGTTGGGTAACGGGTCAAAACAGGTAGGATGAGGTTGGCCAACCCACATACACTTTTTTTCCCCACTTTGTGGACTTTACTTTGATAAATATAGTGGTGACAGTTACTACCCATATATCGACGAATGGGTTTACGTGCGTTATTTATTTTTATTGGGTCGAGGAAACTAAAACATTTAACTAAGAGGAAACGGGTACATGGGTCTAAAGTCACCCAAGCTTTTTTATGAAAAAACCTCCCAAATCATTTTAATAATTGTTTATAGAAAAAGTAACTTTTTAGAGAAAGTATTACCTAACCAGTCCGACCCGGCCTTTTTTTGCCACTTGTAGCTATAGGTATGACCTGTATATTTATCTAACCAAATTCGGTAGACAGGACGCTTCAGGCCATCAGCAACTCAACATGACATGGAAGCATTACCTAATGAATCTGGTGAAACTAGTGACCTTCTACTGCGTCACGAAAAGCGCACTTGCTAGCCATAATAATATCTACCATCTTTTCAAGAAGTTTCTTACCTTATCTTTCAACCAACTCACTCTAATTTTTGGCCTTAACATTATTAATCCTCGACCCACTCCTATGAAACCCGTGTCTTTATTAGATTGTGATGCATTACCACAACCTACATCTATGAACTCCGGGTCTTTTTTAGATTATGATGATTTAAGTAACCACGAGACGAGCAAAACCCATGAAATAGTTGATGAGTTGAAAGATTTAATCACTTTTGATGGTACCCTTAATCCTAATTTATCTTTAGATCAAGAAAATGCATAGAGTTGAAAAAAAACGACCTTTCTCTTGGAACTAGTGGGAATATCGATAAACAAATTTGTGCTAATTTTGCGAGTTTTGTGGAAGGTAGTAAGACAACCGTCAGGTGAATTATGGGATATGAAACATTAGGTGGTGTTGGAAGCTTGGTTTTATTATGTCTAGTATCTATGGTAAAACTGTGATGAAATGTTAGTAGTGTGTAATTGGCGTTGATGTTACGAATAACCTGACCAAATGGTATGTAAATATTATTATGTGTTTCTGTTGATGCATGAGTCGTTTGATATCTTGGTTGGTTTTATGTAATGTATCTGGCGAGTCTATTGTTCTTGTCTAGTATGATGTTTTGCTGTACTGCATGCATCTGTGCTTTAGTATGATGTTTTTCTTATCTGTATATACTGTCTTGTCCCTTTAATTACTATTGCAAGCTCATTTACTCTTTCTATGAACACACCAAGCACCGTTATGGACATCATCGATCAATTCCTGGCACCCAAGCAAGTGATGACACATAGTTGAGTGTTTACCCGGCCTAAAACACAACCATAAGACCACAACAACAAATGGGAACAGCATCACACTTAATTAACCACAGTATTTAAACATTTGTATACATTGCTGTTGACATGTTGATACAACAGTAACATCTACAAACCGTTCTCACAAAATTCCGACAGACAAATGATAATACCATAAAGATCACGACACAACGCCTCTGCAGCAAACCACTTTCCGGCTTATCAGTGTTCACAACACTTGGATTAAAAGAAGTGTTGTTATATAATATGATTCTTTTCTGTCTGAATGGTTGAAACCGTGTTTGTGTTTTATTTAGTCATGAGCTGCTCCATTTTTCGTAAATTGATTTTACAGATAACTAATGTTGTAGATAACTGCAGAAACTAAATTATGAGAATAATATCAGAATTTCATGAGTTAACTGATTTAGAAGGTTAAAAACATCCATATCCTCGGCGACTTTCAACCCATTTGAGTGATTTTATTTTAACTAGTTTTTAAATAAAGTAGCACATTTAAAAGCTGTCAAGACATAAAATGTTACAACCATGTAAGTGACCATCAAATACAAGTTTCTAACTGAATTTTTCTCAAAAGATCCCTAACAGAAGCTGCATGGGCTGGAATTTCAAGCATGAAAAAAAACATCTCAAACTATGCACGGTCGAGGATCTCCCTTAATTAACTGATAAAATAAATGGAATGTTATGTTACAAGTTAAAGAGTAAATAATGAAATAACATCACAACCGTTCTTTATATTTGGCAAAGTTCTCGATTACCTCCAACTGTTAGTGCTTCTTTTGTTCCTCTTGGTGCTACCTGTTGCAGATCAGTCTTTGGCGTTTGCAATTTTCACCCTCAGATGTCTTGTTGCTATTAGTTTCAGTTCCTTTTTTTTCGCTTGTGTCTCCCCCCATTGCCATCGTCACTTTCCACTCATTACTATTACCATTGTCATTACTCATACCATGGGGAGATACAAGGCTCTCAACAAATGCATGCTCATTATAATTATAATCACATTCCGAAATTGTGGATAACCAGATATGAGTGTTACCATGGGGAGATTCAACCCTTTGCACAAATACAGAGAAACTCTTGCGTGGAATGTGATTCATATAGGTTTGGTGTGGACAATCATCATAAGGCGATGGCAGTAACATTTGTTCCCATATTGACTCTAACTCTTGTACATTGTAGTTTTTTCTTTACCCATAACTTATGATAATACCTTGAACCACCAACAAAGAAGCATAAACGGTCTTTCGTAGTCCCCAGTTTGTATTTAGCAACACTATTCAACAATGCGGGCTGGGGATTCGGGGCTGGGAATTTTAAAAAACCTCTTTGGATAAATCAAAAGAAGCAATTACTAGCTTGAATTTTCGATAATAATGCCAGTGAATCGCCCCATTGTATAAGATACCATCGTGCCCAAAATCTATAGTTAAATTCTCCAAGGACTGATCTCCAAACATTTAATTTCAATGTTAAGACTAGAAAACGATATTTATGAGTACATGTGTTTCTGAACCCGATTACAACCTTGTAATCGTCTATGGATGAATCATAGCCAAAACCCATGCTAGGAATATGTTCTTTAATAAGGTCAGGAATCTGGGGGAGACTTTTTAGTTTTATGAGCTGGTGAGTTGAGGGATTAACAACTAAAAGTTCAGTATCAAAACGTACGCATACTAGACCATTAGAAGAACCAACAATATCACACTTATAATCACTTCTACTTGGACCAGTCAAAACAATCTTTGTATGTCCAGTTTCATTATTGTCTGCTTGCTTTTTGAGAGTTTAGTTAAGATGAGACTTAATAAAACAACCACTTGAGATTAAGGAATTCCATGACTTGCATACGATCTTGTACCGAATGTGATCCTTTGCTTCCGATCTTACAAGTATCTCCTCGGTGATATCAAGAGAAAGCTCTGCCATTGCAAATAACCTTGATAGCTAAAAAATAAAATTAGTAAGCATCAAAGGGTTTAAATCAACTAAAAAAAATCGTATAACTAATAATGAAAATGGCAGCCACAAATTGTTTAGCATAAAACAACGTTTAGTTTTAAAGATCATGAAAACCTAAAAAAAATCGACTAAAGGCACTTTAGTCAATCCCGAGGAATAGAGTATTATAAAGATATTCATCATAGCAGTGGGTTGTTCATGTAAAAAAGAAGTCATGCCAAAATAATTGTATGGTGTCTAGCTAAGAAACTGCGATATGGACACAAGATCCTTCCAAACATTTTCACCATGATCGACATCAATCAATCAATACGATGTGAGAAAACATCTTGTTATCACTAGCTACTTCGACCACGAAACTAGGGGTGAGCAAATGGACCGGATGGACCGGACCGGCCGACAAAACCGACCGGACCGATGGACCGGCGGTCCGGTCTCGGTCTAGGGTTTTTGCCGGATTCGGTCTCGGTCCGGTCCACAAACCCGAAATTTAGCCTTGTTGGACCGGACCGACCGACCGAGACCGGACCGGACCGACCACATTCGGTCTCGGTCTCGGTCTCGGTCTAGGGTTTTTGCCGGATTCGGTCTCGGTCCGGTCCGGTTTTTCTCGGTCCGGTCCGGTTTTCGACCGATGAGCACCCCTACAAGAAACAAGACATTCATATTCAAAACAATTAACCCACATAATTGTCACACCCCCAAATTACCTGTTTTACAGCGGAATGGAATACCTTGGGGAGAACTGTCATAGCATCAAAGTTCTGATTATATCGAGCGACCTAAAGTGTCGTTTTGAAAATATCGTTTGATTCATTAAAATAATCGAGTTTACAAACATTAGGTCCCAAAAGATTTCCAATATATCAAAGCGAGTTTGTTATATTCAAGCGATAGTTAAGTGCATAAAATATAGGTGAGACGCGTCGACACCGCGACTCTATGATAAGTCCACATGCATGCCATGAAGTGAATGCCTTAGATACGAGATAAAACATGCTAAAAGTGTCAACACAATGGTTGAGTGAGTTCATAGAGTTTGTTTAACAAGTAAAGCTTTTAAAGAGCGTTCATGCAACAAAGGCAACGTTTTGGTCATTTAGAATAGTCCACAAAGCAAAGGCATTGTAAATCCACTCGGTTCAAGTTCCGCCCATACAAAACTTGCAACCGTGTGTTCACAACCACACGCCAAAGGTAGTATGTCTAGAAGTCAAGTGCACGTTATCATAATAGTTCACAAAGCAAAGGCATTGTAAATCCACTCGGTTCAAGTTCGCCCATACAAAACTTGCAACATGTGTTCATAACCCATTGCACAAAATATAGTGTGTCTAATAGTCGGTATAAGTTACCATAATAATTCACAATATTGCACCACGTATATAATAATGTATGCGGACAAAGCCCTAGAATAAATAATATCGTCCGTAACATAGTGGACGAGAGGTTGGCCGACCTCTAATAGCGCTATCCATACTACCTACTAATAGGAGACTAACAATGCGAATGTACGAGCAGTACATCATACAACTATTATATACAATTAAGAACACTCGAACATGGGAGAATTTGCCTTTGCTCGAACATGGGAGACTTTAGATTGAGAACGCTCCGTAACATAGTGAGGCGTTACGCTCCCGGACCGGGAGGCTTTAGGTTGAAAATGCTCCGTTCCCATAGGGAGACATTACACTCCGGACCGGGAGGCTTTAAGTTACTCGAACATGGGAGACTTTATAATGATGCTCCGAACACGGGAGACTTTATAGTGATGCTCCGATCATAGGAGACTTTAGGTCAAGGTCATAACACGCCCGGTTCAATAAGTTCAAACAAGTCATAAGTTTGTATTTAAGTTCAAGGGTTCCATTCAAAAGTTCGTAATTAAGCTCAAAGATTTAAGTCGAGTTCAAAAGTCCAAAACAGTCAAAGAGCTCGAATAATATCAAAAGGTTCAAGATAGTCGAAGCGTTCAAAATCACGTCAAACAAGTTTAAAATATATCAAAAGGGTCCTTCTGAGGTTAAAGAGTTCAACTATATGTCAAAAGTTCAAATCAAGTCCAAAGTGTTCACTTATATGTTAAAGGGTCCGAATCAATTTAAAAGAGCTCAAATATACATGTCGAAGGGTTCAAAATCAAGGAAAGTGTTTCAACTAATAGCGTTCATAACATAGTGATCAATTTAGTTCGGGCATAATCTACCTACTGGCTACATAGAGTGAAACAAAAGATAATTAAGTTCATATAAATGTAAAGTAAAAGCAAGTAGTTGAGCATGTATCTCCCCCGAAGAGTTTATAAAACAATTAAACGAGTAAAATTGGGGCTACGAACTCACCTGATGCAATGTTTATGATAACAAAAGTAGATACACTGAAATGAGGTGCGATCTCTATCCGCAACCTAATATGAATGATGTGTTCTAATGTAAGTCATGAAACAATGTCGTGCATGCAAACTCATATGATATCCATACCACTTGTACATTTTGAAAATAAGGTTTATCGTCGAAATATATGTTTATGACATTTCGTCATATTATAAAATACTTTACAAGTATTTACGTTGAAACAACCTCCTACGATAGTCGTTTAGTGATTTATTGGTAAATATAATGCTTTCGTCGTAAAATGACACTTTTCATACTTTGAAAATATGCCCAAAATGGCCTCGTAAAACTAGTCGTGAAATATTGTACGTTAAGGGTTAGTGATGAAACTCGGCGTTTTTGAAAACCTTGCAACAATGTCTAGAAGTCGTATCATTTAACTTTTGACCATACTGGTCTCGATCAATGAGAAAATGGCTCTCAACATGACGTATTACAAAAGCATTTTTGGACTTAGGTTTATTTTGCTATTAGAAATTGTCAAAATAAATAGAGTTTCGTCGGGTTTCAAGCGTGTATATCTTGGTCGTTATAAGCTTGTTTTCTCGTTCTTTATATCCACGGTTTCGTATTAACATATACTAATATATTTTCGTGAGGTCGGCTCCTACAGATCACGTCTAACGCCTCGTTTTGTCCTTGAAATTCGTGCAACAGCACATATATTTTCGTAAAATAGTTTTTAAATCGTTAAATTTGGAAAAATCATAACTTCTTCGTTATAACTCCGTTTTAACCCGTCAAGCGGCCACGTTTTCGTTTTAAAGTGTATTTTCCAAATATCTAGCCCAAAAATTTTTATCCACTGTCGAAAATTCCAGATTTCCCAGAAAAAGTCAGACCCTTATAATTAGTTGTCGAAATGTGTTTTTCTCGCGCAAAACCTATTCTAACCAACTCAAAACAACCCCGAAGCTATTCTAATCCTACCATACACCTTCTTAGGGTGTCATGGGTTCCTAGACATCACCAAAAGTGATATGTTTCAAGGAGTAATTATAGGATGATAAATATATACTTATAACTCTTAAAAACAACAAAAAGTGGTATAAACATCAATATGACTTGCATGTTTTTCTTAAATATGATGAAATGAACATAATATGAATATGAAAGATGAATATGAACATGAAATGCTTACTAGTAACTTGATGAGGTTTAATGATCAAAGGTTTATCCTAAACACCCTAGGTTTTTATTTCAAAACCTTACTTAAGAGTATGCTAGGGTTATAAAATTAACTTGACTTGAAAAAAAATGATCTCCTATGCTTCTTCTTCAATGGCCGGTTGATAGAGTGAAAGAAATGAGTGAGTAGCTTTTTTTTCACACTTGATATATTGATAACTATGTGTTGTCTTGTATAAAATATTGTATGTATAATGTGTACTAACATATTTGATGCAAAAAGGTAATGTGAGTCACCCTTGTGTCGACAAGGGTGAGTAATATGATGTTAATGTATTATTTTATTTTAAGTATGTAAATGTAGAGTAAGTGTGTAGTTATTTTAAGGATAATTGGTAACTTGTGTACATATTTAAGCATTTAGGGTAACGTTAGCTAAAAATAAATTTTAACGGAACAAAATAAAATATATTGAAGTCATAAAAATTGTAAAAATACATTTCTTACAAAAATTGAGTGAAATAATAATTATCGTGTAATATTTACGAAAACCGTCGTAAAATTTTATACATAACAATTTATATACAAAATAATTTGAAAACATCGGGTAAAGTAATAATATTATTTTTATAATCTTATTATGAGTACAAAAATATATCGGAATAATTTTTGGAAATGTCGGATCAAATGTTCAAATAATGTTTCTGCGATAGCGTTTATTTAATAAGAAAATAAGCGTTTAATGTAAAATGCAAAACCCATGCATAAATTTATATGAAATGATGTTACTAATGATGTGTAGACTAAATCTAGTCTATATGAAATGTCTGAAATTACGAGTTGTCACATTAAGAATCTGAAATTAGCATGCAATGTTACGATGATAAGTCACAATATCTTTGTAGTAGGAAAATACATTACTCTTGTAGTAATATCCTTTTTCAAGATCATAGTTAATACACTTGTCATCTAATGGTCCAACCTGATTTGACCCGATACAGTTAACCCCGAAGAAGAAGAAAAAGTTAAGCACCTTAATAATGGCTGGAACATTGAATGATGCATAGCCCTTTGACAGTGCACTACTAAAAGACAAACCGAAGAAAACGAAACACAAAGTTTCTAGTGATTTATGAAGCTGATTAAAATATGATTGTTTTTTTTTTTTTTTTTTTTTTTTTTTATTTATAGAGTTGTAAATGGTAATCATGAAACTTTGATGACAGTTAGAATGGACCTGAGGGGTGAACCGTGAACCAACTTGATGGTCATGTGGTCTACACTCGGTGATTCCCCGAGTGTTGTAGGAAATGGGAGTGGGCTGCAGCATATGAAAATGTTGTTGTACATTTTTCCCTTTGATTGTTGTGTTTTAGTTTGTTTCTTCAAATGGATTTTAGGGCTTGGATTTTTCAAAAATTATAGTTTTGCATAAGCTCACAAATCTCAGCCTTTATGTTTATGGTAATTTACTATGCACTAAATCTCATGTTACCAGGAGCAGTTTTTGAATCGTCTTTCAATGACAACCAGAAAGTTGCAACCCATACATTGCTGCGGAATTATTAAGAAAAGTTTGTGTGATTCAGGAAGAGGTTATCACTTAAATCAAGATTGATGTACATAAAGACTCCTAAAAAGATTGATTTTATTTATAAAAAAATAATAATAGATAAGATAGTAAGAATGTAAACTTTGGAGGTGTTTGCTTAAGGTTATATATGAGCTTATGAGCTTATGTGATTTCGGCTTATAGTTTACAAGTTTCTATTTTCTAGCTTATTTTTTTTGGGTAACCATGGTTTCCAACTTTTTTGGCCGACTAATCCACGGGGTTTGAACCATGGCTTATTTGAAGACTTGTGAACTTTTATAACTTTATTATGATATAATAAACTTATATAAGCCCACAAGTATCCAATTAATCCAGAAAATTTATGCTTATGATATATAAGCCGAAAAACAAATAAGTTCATAAGCCTCAATAAGCTTAAACAAAACCCCCAGTAACAAGTTCTTATGGTAATTTGATTTTTTTTACGTAGTTACTCGGGCCACTCAGTTGTTATTGAAAAAAAACCCAAAATTACACCTAAAAGACCACCCAACCACAGTTTAACCTAAACCTAAACCTAAGATAAGTGTTCAAACCCTAGTGATATCTCATTTCAACAACCTCCCTTTTTCACTTGCAAAAACCTTTTTGAATTCTTTCTGTTAACACATTGCTAGTTTTATTGTTGGGTTTGGTATGGATTTTTTGTTTGTGATGGTACAGACCAAGGTTTTCAAAATCGGGATACTACCTAGGATCGTTTTCTTCTTTGCAAGATCATGATCGTAAGATCGGATCGGGATCTTAAGATCCTACTCTAATGTTATTTCTTAATAGTTTTTGTAATACTGTACAAATCCACAAATTATTATAAATTATGAATAAAAAATACTACGAATGTTCCATAGAAATGTTGTCCTAAATTATCATTATCAAATGTTTTAAAAAATTAACATGTTTTTTGAATTCTACAAAAAAATAACCCATAAATTTGTAGTTTTTTAGTATGTCATCCGAGAAAAGTAAGATTGAACCGGATTAGATCTTAAGATCGTATGGTCAAGATCGGGATCCTATAAGATATTAAGCTTCCAAAGATCCTATGTAGGATCCGGATCGCTTTTTCTTTGCAGTATCGTAAAATCGTAAGATCCTAAGATTAGGATCGGGATTCTGAAAACTATGGTACAGACGCATGGGCACCAATGTATAGTGTGAGAAGGCATTAGTAGACATCCCGACACTGGCTATACACTGGGATATGCATGCAGATTAATTCGATCTCGTTGTATCACATACACACAACCTCATATGCTTATGTATTCCGGAGTTGATGTGTACAATGAGAACGAATAACATCGGCATGCATATCTCAATCTATAGCCGGTATCGCGATGTATTACGGCCTTCTCATACTCTATGTTAGTCCCCACGTGTCTATACCATCACTCACTGTTGGTAGAAGAGAGGGTCGAAACGAGGATATTTTCTTATTAGAGTAACATTGTCCATTCCACCTTACAACCAGGGCAGAGTACCGAAATGGCATTGTATGCAGTTGGTTTAGCTATTTGAATGTTTGTTTATTTAATTGTTTGGAGTTAATATAATATGCGTTGGTTATTTGGGTTTGATATTTTCTTGTTTGTTGTAGAGGTCTTAGAGATGGTTCTGGTGGTTAGGGTTTGATGTTTTTCGCCCACGATTTCTCTCGTTAAATTATTTAAGTTGAGGTTGCTCTTTGATGTTTTTAGCCTCAAAGTCTACTTACCTTAATTTGAAGTTAGAAAGATTAGTAATTTCAAAGTTATCAACTACTTTAAATTCTTCACGTTTTCTTAAATTATTTTCTTTAGTGTAAAATGAAATTATTTATAGTATTTGATAACTGATAACTTAAGTGGTTATAAGTTACGGAGTATTCATTACTGAAAAAGAAAGATGAGATGGAGTGGGTATAAACAATTTGTAAACTGAAAAGCTGTAACATTGAAAACATATTTATGGAAGAGTTTAACATGTTTAATTGTAAATCAATTAGGCTGTAACATCGAAAACTTATATGCAGCAGAGTTTGGTTGTTATATTGTATAACTAGATCTAGTTGATTGTTTGACAAGGGATGCTTGTCAGAAACACGGCGATATTATACTTTGGATACGAAGAACAAATTGGCACGTCGTTGTGTGAAAGGTTGTGAAAGGCATGCCAAACAATATTCAAACATATACGTTTCATTCCTTTGCTGTGATAAAACCATAAATGAAACCAAACGGTTGAAGTGTTTTGTCTACAATGCAAGAGTGCCGAGAAGTTTATCAACATTTGCAACAAACTCAATTTGCAAAATCTTTCGAAGCACGTAAATCTTATTCGTATGGCACATATTG
The DNA here is from genome assembly GCA_022545495.1 of Chrysanthemum lavandulifolium. Classification (NCBI taxonomy): domain Eukaryota; kingdom Viridiplantae; phylum Streptophyta; class Magnoliopsida; order Asterales; family Asteraceae; genus Chrysanthemum; species Chrysanthemum lavandulifolium. Next base: position 28,154,250 of record CM040241.1, on the reverse strand, counting down.
GTTCTTCGCGATCAATAAGAATTGGTTTGATGGGATGTCGAAAAGGAACAAAAACCTAATTCATTTATAGCTACCAAGGCCGTCTCGTTGATTTTGGTGGCCCTGTGCTACAAATTAAACGAGGCCCCATTATTGATACGGAATGCTTATTATATGTAAATGAAATGTTAATTAATACACAAATTGTAATAAGGAACCTAGACGCATTGTGATACGGATTCAAGCCCAATAGAAGAACCCTCGGGAAGCTCGTCAAGCCCTGAAGGGCTGGTTGAAAGTGGCTAGGTCGACACCAACTTTACAAGATCCAATCCAACCTATTTTGATTAAGTTATTTCATGTTTATTGAAGATTATTTGTTTCCTTCTTTGTGGGATATTTTCCTATTTGGTCGTTTCTTTCTTTACAAGTTGTTTGCTTATTTAAACTTATTGTAATCAAAGGTTGGGTTGTTAATTGAAAATAAAGAAATCTCTTTCATTGTTAAACCAGGTTTTGTGTTTAATGAACATTCGGTTGGCGGAGTTCGACCGTCGATTGACGACTGGGTTGGCCAAACGTCATCGCCGCTAGGTTTAGCCTAGGATATCTTATCCATTTTTATACGAATCCGTATCAAGTGGTATTCAGAGCTCAGGAAATCTCAAGATGTCGGAGAACGGAGATCATCGTCGCCAAGATCGTAGATTCGCCGCAGGAGGCAACGAACATGACCAACGTGATCCTCGTGATATCGAGATTGAAAGACTTCGTCAACGGGTTCGTGAACTCGAAATCAATCCTTTTAATAGGTACGAGAGACAGTTTGAAGACACATCAAGCGATTCAACCGTGGAAGAAGATGAAAACGAAGGTGATGAATTTGTAAATTTTTTCCACCAGCGTCCACAACGCCAACCGACCCCTCGTGCACGACATCGTCGGCCTTCACCATCACAACGCCGTCATCATACACCAGCCCCACCAACTGTAGATCCTGTCCGATCGTTGGGTATTCGAACCGAGATCCCAGAGTTTGAAGGACGTTTGTGCCCGGATGATTTTCTTGATTGGTTACGTACGGTGGACCGTATATTTGATCTTCGTGAGACGCCCGAGCATATCAAGGTAAAACTAGTTGCTATTAGATTAAAAAAGTCTGCTTCCTTGTGGTGGGATCATTTGCAGAACAAGCGGTACCGGGAGGGTAAACATCGGGTTGAGTCATGGGCTAAGATGAAGCGCCTAATGGAAAAAAAGTTTTTACCAGTTACTCACAAACAAGATTCCTTTTTAGAATTTCATAATCTCCAACAGCAAACCTTAACAGTTGAAGGGTTTATTGCTGAGTTTGAACGTGTTCGCATGCGTTGCGGGATTGACGAAGACGAAGAACAGACTATAGCACGTTTTTTGGGTTGTCTTCGATCTGATATTTCTGATATAGTGTATTTGCAACAGTATTATTCTTTCTCTGATGTTTGCAGACTAGCACTACGAGTAGAAAAACAATTATTGGCAAAGCAAAAAACAACTACACGTTTTGGCTCTTCTAGCCGTATTTCACAACCAACTTCCACTCCCACCAGGACCGGCCCAATCAAAGCCGAGTCCTCGACTCCAACAACCGTTCCATCCGGACCCACCTCGAGTTCGTTACGGTGCTTTAAGTGTCAAGGAATTGGTCACCTAAAACGTGATTGCCCAAATAAACAAATGGTGGCCATTGTTGAGGAGACTGATGCCATGTATGATGTAGACGACGGAGAAGAAGAGACTGAAATTCTTTATCCAGATAAGGGAGAGCTTCTTGTTACACGACGTGTTCTCAACACGTCTATGACCGATACAGATGATGACACGAAGTGGCTCCGAAATAATATTTTTCGCACACAATGCACATCGAAGGGGAAAGTTTGTACCGTCATTATTGACAGCGGTAGCTGCGAGAATATGGTTGCTACCTCAATGGTTGAAAAGTTAGGTCTTCCGTTGCATGATCATCCTGAGCCGTATCAGCTTACGTGGTTAAAAAAAGGGAATTTAGTCAAAGTGAATCACAAGTGTCTCGTTCAGTTTTCTATTGGGAACAAATATTCAGAAGAATTGTGGTGTGAGGTTATTCCCATGGATGCGTGTCACGTACTATTGGGACGACCTTGGTTGTACGATAGGCGAGTTAAGCATGATGGATATCGCAACACTTATACTTTCAAGAAAGATGGGCTGACCATTACACTAGCACCACTCAACCCCAAAGACGAGCCACAAGACTCATTCCTTGTCTCCCGGGCTGAATTTTTGGGTCTCACCCGAACGATTCCAAGACCAGTCATCTTTGGGCTGTTTTTGGCTGAAGAAAATCCACCAGTTCATTCCACACCAGTTTCGTTGCAGCCCCTACTGTCCGAGTTTGCGGACGTATTCCCGGAAGACATCCCAGCTGGTTTACCTATGATACGAGAAATACAACATTGCATAGACTTTGTACCTGGAGCTAGTATACCGAATAAACCCGCCTACCGTATGAATCCAAAAGACTTTGCCGAGCTTCACAAACAGGTAACTGAGCTTTTGGATAAAGGGTTGATTCGAGAAAGTATGAGCCCGTGTGCGGTTCCCGCTCTTCTTGTACCAAAGCCCAATGGTACTTTTCGTATGTGCATTGACAGCCGAGCTGTTAATAAAATTACAATCAAGTACCGCTTTCCTATTCCAAGGTTTGATGACCTACTTGATCATTTGCATGGTGCGCGGATTTTTTCTAAAATTGACTTACGAAGTGGGTACCACCAAATTCGCCTACGACCGGGCGACGAATGGAAGACTGCTTTTAAGACAAGGGATGGACTTTATGAATGGATGGTCATGCCATTTGGTTTATCTAATGCGCCGAGTACGTTTATGCGGCTTATGAATCACATATTCAAACCGTTTATTGGCAAGTGTGTCGTCGTTTATTTCGATGATATATTGATTTTTAGCCAAACAGAAGAACAACACCTCACTCATCTTCGCGATATCTTTGCTGTGTTACGTGCTCAAAAGTTGTTCGCTAATGAAAAGAAGTGTCATTTTCTCACAACTGAGGTCATTTTTTTGGGGTATCTCATCTCTGGGGAGGGTATTCAGATGGACACTAACAAAATATCGGCCATCACCTCTTGGCCACAGCCCAAATCACTACACGATGTTCGGAGTTTTCATGGCTTGGCCTCCTTTTATCGCAGGTTCATTCGCAATTTTAGTACCATCGTTGCACCTTTAACAGAATGTTTGAAAAGTAGTAAGTTTATTTGGTCCGAAACAGCTCAGGTTTCGTTTGAACAACTTAAGGTCGCTGTCACCGAGGCACCTGTGCTTGCTCTTCCCAACTTTGAGCATGTATTCCAGGTTGAGTGTGATGCCTCTGGGTTCGGTGTAGGTGGTGTATTGAGTCAGCTTAATCGTCCTATAGCCTATTTTAGTGAGAAACTCAATGAAACTCGCAGGCGGTACAGTACGTATGACAAGGAGTTCTATGCAATTATCCGGAGTCTCGAATATTGGAGGCACTATCTTTTACCCGCAGAGTTTATTTTATATTCCGATCATCAGGCGTTGAAGTTTATACAGGGGCAAGCAAAGTTAAATCCAAGGCATGCAAAGTGGGTCGAAACTTTGCAAGACTTTACTTTCGTAATCAGGCATAAAGCAGGTACCGCAAATTCCGCCGCTGATGCATTGAGCAGGCGTCCCGCGTTGGTGACGTCGTCCTTTTTCAGGGTTGATACTTTCAGCTCGTTTACTCATTTATATGAAGATGATCCGGATTTTCGTGTTTTCAGGCAAGCGACTAAGCAGGGGACGGTGAAAGATTATTTCCAGCGTGATGGGTTTCTTTACAAGGGACAACGTTTATGTGTTCCTCTCTCGTCTTTCCGTGAGGCAATTATTTTGGAATGTCATCAGGGGGCTCTTGCGGGTCATTTCGGGCGTGAAAAAACAGCGGTGTTGGTTCGCGAAAAATTTTATTGGCCTCACTTAGTGAAGGATGTGGTCAAGGTATTACAACGTTGTCGGGTGTGTCATGTGGCCAAACGCATAATACAAATCGGGGCTCTATACTCCCTTACCAGCGCCTCATAGTCCTTGGGAAGACGTTAGTCTTGATTTTGTTTTGGGATTACCTATGACACAACGCAAGAAAGATTCGATTATGGTCGTGGTCGATAGATTCTCCAAAATGGCTCATTTTCTTGCGTGTGTGAAAACTTTTGATGCGTCTCAGGTTGCTCGCTTGTATTTTGCGGAGATCGTTCGTTTACATGGTGTGCCTAAGTCTATTACTTCTGATAGAGATGTCAAATTTGTGAGTCATTTTGGCGACGTTGTGGTCGCGGTTGGGGGCTAAGTTACAGTTTAGCAGTTCGCATCACCCTCAAACGGATGGTCAGACTGAAGTTACAAATCGTAGTCTGGGAAATCTACTTCGGAGTCTTGTGGGTGATCACCCAAAACAGTGGGATTTAGCTTTACCGCAGGCCGAATTTGCTTATAATCGGTCTAATCATTCTTCTACAGGGAGGAGTCCGTTCTTTGTTGTATATGGGCGAAACCCATTTACACCCCTGGATCTTGCTCCACTCCTGGGGACTGACGGTTTTAGTGCGGAAGGAGATGCCCGGGCTGATCAAATAAAGAAACTGCATGCTGAGGTACGTGACCAGATTATTCAACATAACTTGCAATATCAATCCAGGGTAAACAAACACAGGCGTCGTGTCGTTTTTAACGAAGGTGATCTCGTTTGGGTTTATTTGCGGCGTGACCGATTTCCTCCTGGTCGGTTTGGAAAGTTGCGTCCCCGTGCTGATGGACCATTTCGTGTTTTGAAAAAGATAAATGACAACGCGTACAAGCTAGATTTGCCGGGCCGTTATAATGTTTCTGCCACTTTTAATGTCGCTGACCTCACTCCTTACTTTGAAGACGAAGACATTGGGTATGACTCGGAGGCGAGTCGTCTTTTAGAGGGGGAGGATGATACGGATTCAAGCCCAATAGAAGAACCCTCGGGAAGCTCGTCAAGCCCTGAAGGGCTGGTTGAAAGTGGCTAGGTCGACACCAACTTTACAAGATCCAATCCAACCTATTTTGATTAAGTTATTTCATGTTTATTGAAGATTATTTGTTTCCTTCTTTTGTGGGATATTTTCCTATTTGGTCGTTTCTTTCTTTACAAGTTGTTTGCTTATTTAAACTTATTGTAATCAAAGGTTGGGTTGTTAATTGAAAAATAAAGAAATCTCTTTCATTGTTAAACCAGGTTTTTGTGTTTAACAGAACATTCCGGTTGGCCGGAGTTCGACCGTCGATTGACGACTGGGTTGGCCAAACGTCATCGCCGCTAGGTTTAGCCTAGGATATCTTATCCATTTTTATACGAATCCGTATCACATTGCCTAAGACCACAACTCACAACAATGTTCTGTTCGACATAGCAAAAACACAATGTTAGTTTGATAAATTCATAGTTGGTATTCCTATATCAATTTAGAGTAATTACTACGTATTAGAAGCTTACAAATTAAGCTCAAATAACATTCACACATTATTCTTATATAACAGAAATGTTATATACGAAAATAGAGAGAACAAACTGTCCATATTAATTGCTAAGAATTAACTGAATTAATTGTAACATATTGATTGTTCCTTGGTATTCACGTTTTTTAGCATGTTGTCACCCTAATTATCATCATTTAACATAATTAGCCTACCTAAGTAATTAAATATGGGCTTTTATTGGGTTGAAAACTAGAAAAACACGTCACATTCTGCATGTATATAATGGACTTGCATGAGTTTGAGGCCCTCTAAATTCGGTGGCCCTGTGCGCTCGCAGTTGCCACACATGCCAATCACCGTCCCTGATAGCTACTTTGAGTTCGATAATAATTGGTTTAATGAAATGTCGAAAAAAAAAAAAAAAAAAACCAAATTAATTTATGGCTACTTCAATTTGAGGTCACATATTATTTGCACTACTCTATCGTATTTAACTATGTTATGTGCTCAAATTCTTTGTTATTCTTTATGTTTTCCATGACGAAAACTTACGAGTCATTCAATATGTACGAGAATCCTTAGTAGTCATTTTTGCGTTTCTACAAGTCGGGCTTTTTATGCGTGATTATGTTAATAGGCAATCAATTGTCACACGCGCTAACTCCATTTTATTTACTTATGCTTATTTCTACACACCTTTATGTGCGTATGTGAGTGATAGTTACCGACTAGTAAGTTATAATAAGAAACACTTCATTAATGTCCAAGAATAGCTGGAAATCACTTGATTAAAGTGTAAATTCGCATATTACTACTGCATATTTATGTTATAAACACATATCTATTGTGAAGCGGTGTGATGCGACAGAGTTTAAAGAAGAAAATGTTTTAACTCTTAATATTAGATTATGCTTTTGTTTCATTCACATATATTAAAAGATAAGGTAGTCCTTAGATGAACAAATCAAAAACTATTCGTAAAAACAAATGCTTATCAATTCTTGGTTGACATATTTCCACAATTTCTTGTGCAGGGTGACTATAGGGGGTGCTTGGTATTCACCGTTGGCACCGCTAACATCGAATCTTGGTTCCTAACATTTTATTTTATTAATTTACAATAAGGTACCTGCTGACATCGAATCTTTTAATTTACAAGAAAATACCTCCTAACATTGAATCTTGGTTCCGGTCAGCTCTTGATCTTCAGTTACTTATTATCAAAATAAACAATATCAACCTGTATTAAGTTTATTATGACCAAGTTAACTCTTCGCACCAAGATCAAAATGAAAGAGTTCCAAAAGAACCTCTTCGCAGCACAACTGTAATGACAACTTGATGAGTAAAATCATTAGCTCATAGTGACAGGTTTAGGGTTTTTCTGTTTTCATCGTGGTTGCTGAAAACCATAATCAAACAATTAAATGAGATATCAGGCTCAAGTTTTGGCGGTTATTGCAATTACAATAGTACAACAAAACAACACATAAAAAGTTTATAAATCTCGTATTATAAAGATTTCATTTATAAATACTAAATTGAGCAGAGAAAGGAGTAGAAATATTACACGATAAGGATTGAAACCATGAGAAACCAGTAACACTTGCAAAAGCACAGTGTGCTGACATAAGAAATTTTCCAATGGCCTGTATTACGCTACAGTTTTCACACCACGCTTAGATTTCAAACGTAATATATAGCCTACATTGGCCTGTATTACACCCCAGCAGTTGCTTTTGAAGCATGATATCTTATCGTAAAGGTTCATGTTTGTTCACTTTAGCTAGCCATGATAGTATGATACCTTAACGGCTTAACATCATCAAGTATGTTGGAATTCTATGTAAAGCATTTCAGTAAACACCTTCCGTGCATCATATTATTATACAATTTATACTATATGAACACACGGAGATGTCGTATATCACACAGCGCACGGAAATGGCCACCCATGGTGTTAGTGGCAATTTTATTAATAACTGGGACTTAAAACCATTGCCAAATACAAGTAAAGCATGAAATTACAATACTAAGCAAATGAAAAAAAAAAAAAAAAAAACACACAAAATACATATACAACTACGCACGTTCAACCCTTCGCCATTTCGCCATGAACACCATCACCTTAACATACACCCAATCTTTCAAGCTATCTTGACACTGAAAAAAAGCATGTCTCGCACGGCGGTTAAAAAGTAAAGCACCAACTACTATCCAAAACCCAGTAGGAAAACCAGCTGCCCCTCCAATATAAAACCATCTCATAATTTCATCAATGGCTTCGCCATCACTCTTACTTTCATCAACTACAGGTGTTACTTCAAGTTCTTTATCTCCGGGACAATACTTGGTCAGCGGAGGTCCACATAGTCCTGCATTTCCAATGAATCTTGATGGTTCAAAGGACTGGAGTTGAGTGCTTGATGGAATCCTCCCAAACAAGTTGTTATGCGACACGTCAAGATAATCTAACAAATTCATCTGAGACATTGATGGCAACCCTCCTGAGAACTTGTTTTTGGATAAATCCAAAGTCAGAAGTTCTTTCATTTGACCAATGTCTTTCGGAATCTCTCCAAGTAGAGCGTTGTGTGACAAGTTTAGTACCACTAATCCCTGCAGACTGGTAATCTCATATGGGATTGGTCCTGTGAGACTGTTGGTTGATTAATCAATTGTCTTCACCAATCTCAGATTTCTACTAAACTCATTTAAGTTTCCTTGCCATTGAATCAACAGATGGTCATAGCTATCGCCAAGATAGTAAAAACTACTATAATGATGTAGATTCTGTTCTGTGAACAATGATGGTGATCAGAGGGTTAAGTAGCAGATGCACACACAACAGGTACACGATCAGGTTATAATAATAACAAAGCTGCCAAGAACACGCAAACTTTTATTGAAGAAATCTTACTCTAAAACTTCAATTGATACAATGAGAATCCCTACCCTACACGGTATATATAGACCAACATAGACGCGTTGTACTATAACTAGGATTACACATTAAAACCTATCCTAAACTAATGAGGACTACTCCATATTAGGATAAATATTAGACAAGTTGGACTAGCACTCCAACTTGTACTTCGTGATTCTGGTAACACGCCATAAGCCACATCCAAACTCAGGAATTCGCCAACAATCACCCCCTGAATTTCTGAGTCGAAGAGGGTAACTCTTGCACACCAAGTAACGATCTCATCTCCTTGAACCTTATGCGCGCCAAGGCCTTCGTCAATGGGTCTGCTCTTTGTTCTTCACCGGATACATGCTCAACAATTACCTGCTCATTCCCAGTCACTTCCGCCAATAACTCCCTTAGCCAAATTGCTTGACACGCAGCTGTAGTAGCTGCCATGAACTCAGCTTCACACGAAGATAATGCCACGGTAGTTTGCTTTTGTGAGCACCATGTAATAGGTGATGTACCGAGATAAAAAACATGTCCGGTAGTACTCTGTCCATCATCAATATCAATATTATGACTGCTAAATCCCACAAGTCTTATGTCATTACAACGATTGTATTTAATTCCAAACAAAGTCGTACCTTTAAGATAGCGTAGGATTTGCTTGATTGCACGAGCATGTGATTCTCTTGGACTTTGCATATATCGACTAACTACTCCAACCGAGTAAGTCAAATCTGGACGAGTGTGCAAGAGGTAACGCAAGCAACTCACAACATTTCGATATTGAGTAGCTTCAACTTCTGGTTCATCTTCTCCTTTTGTCAACTTGAGTCCCTTCTCCATTCTCCATTGGATATAAAGTTGCATTGCAATCTTCCATACCAACTTCTTTTAGAATTTTCAATGCATATCTCTCTTGCTTGATCTTGATACAATCCTCATCTTGTGATACTTCGATACCCAAGTAATAAGTTAACTCACCAAGATCTGACATTTCAAATTGAGAAACCATTCTCCTTTTGAACTTATTTATGAGGTCTAAGCTTGTCCCAGTCACGAATAAATCATCCACATTAACCGCAACAATGATAAATTCTCCATTGGGCACCTTTCTATAGATCGCATTTTTGTGCACGCATTGTAGAAAACCCATCTCTTTTAAATTACTATCGAGCTCCTTTCGATCACCATTTAGAAGAGCCGTTCTCATATCCAGGTGATGAATCTTCCATCCTTTCCCGGCTGCGAGAGCAATCAAGAGTCGTATGATCTCGAGTCGAGCTACCGGCGCAAATACTTCATCAACTTCAATAACAGGTTGTTGTTCAACTGATTCTCGTTCCACTTCGTTTGTATCTTCTTTACCAACTTTTAGTTGAGCTTTATAAAGGCGATTTGCACTACGTGGGACCTTTATAAGTAAATCTCCACAACTATCTCGCATGGTTAAGAAATCACCTCGGATACTAATATCAAAACCGAATATTGTAGCTTGTCCAAGACTTATCACATTACTATGAAGAGCGGGAATATAATAGACATCTTTCAACAACTTTTGTTCTCTGTTTTTACCTTGGAACAAAATCGAGCCTTTTCCCTTTATGCTCACACATGAACCATCTCCGAACCTAACACGTCCAATAATATTTTCATTTAATTCAGAAAAGTAAGAGTAATTACCTGTCATGTGATTACTTGCACCATTGTCAAAATACCATACATCATCTTCATCGGTATTTGACTCGCTCTTTGGTGGAGTGTACTTTTCTTCATTCATGAAAATCGTTTCTTGAATATGGTTCATCATAAAGAACATACCTTCCTCATGATACACATCTTTCTCTTGAGTCTCATTAAGGTTAACTTCATGGTTTCGATTTCGTTCAGGGCATCTTGAAACAAAGTGTCCATACTCATCACAACGGTAACACTTTATATGTGAGAGGTCACGTTTCTCATGTTGTTTACCATTTTGTTCATTATCTTCACGGTTTTTCGAGGAGTCATGTTGACCTTGGTTTTGATTGTTGCCACGTCCGCTACCTTGACCACGACCACGGCCACGACCTCGAGAGTATGAACCACGCCCTCTTCCTCCACTTGAGTCATTATTCCTGTAAGAATTATCAGTCCTAGCATAAAGCAAGTTCTCTTGAGCATCATTTGGAATTGGTTTCAGAGCTTCTTGTGATTTGTGGAGGATTGTTGCTACGTCTAAAGGGTCTCAATCGGTGTTCCATAAGTTGTTCATTCCAAGTCCGGGAGTCCGTGATTGGAGCATAGTTAGCGATTTGATACAACGATTTAGGGTTTAATAGATACCTAAAATAAGACGACTTCAACCCGTGGTCGGTGGTGGTTTAAGTCGTGCAAGTTCGAATCAGTTGGGCTCTGAAACAGCGTGATAAACCGATCAGATAAGTGTTCTCGCTGAGGAGAGTTTGATCAGATCTGGTCGTGTGGTTTTAATCAGGTCAAGTGTTAATCAGGTCTGGTCTTTGGCTTTTTTGGTTTTCATCAGGCCTGGTTGTTGGTTTTTTATCACATCTGGTCACAACTCAGTTACTACTTTTGATCACTATCTAGCCGTGTAATAAAGGGTGGATAGTTCCCGTTAAACCTATTCGCGATCCGTAAGACGAACCGGATGACCGGAGATCCATCGAGTTCTAACCCACCACCACCGCCGACAAAGAATCAAATTTGACGTTTCCCGCCCAATGTTAACGTCAACTAACTATACCATATGGAGGATGCGTATGGAGGTACTTCTTGGAATTCATGGAGTGCGGGATGTGGTAGATCCGGCTCGAGCGATGCCAAGAAAAATAATATAGTTAAAGGCTTATTGTTTCAATCAATTCCGGAAGATTTGATTTTGCAAATCGGGAATCTAAAACCGGAAGGAGATGTGGGAAGCAATTAAGACCCGTAACTTAGGTGTCGATAGTGTGAAAGAAGCTAGGCTTCAAACCCTAATTACGGAGTTCGAGAATCAAGATGTCGATAACGGTACTATAGATGCATATGCCTCAACGCTATCGGGTATTGCTTCGTAAATCGCCCACGCTTGGAGAAGTCATGTCGGAACAAGTCGGTAAAGAAGTTTCTCATGTGAAAGAAGCTAGGCTTCAAACCCTAATTACGGAGTTCGAGAATCAAGATGTCGATAACGGTACTATAGATGCATATGCCTCAACGCTATCGGGTATTGCTTTAAATCACCCACGCTTGGAGAAGTCATGTCGAACACAAGTCGGTAAAGAAGTTTCACAAGTCTTCCAAGACGGTTTGTCCATATCGTGGCAGCCCTAGAGCGGTTTTAGATCTTAAAGAAACGGGGTTTGAGGATGTGGTTGGACGATTGAAAGCGTATGAAGAAAGAGTCAAGGAAGAAGATAAAGCAAATGATGCTCAAGAGAACTTG